>JAUZND010012985.1:0-28278 GCA_034780555.1 Coelogynopora nodosa | reverse complement strand
GGGGGGGGTATTTTACCCCCTTTCCTGGAAAAACAAACTTCCTATCATCCGATTAAGCTGATTGGTATACAAATATCTTCTAAAGACTTGTCGAGCTGTTTTTATTTTCAAAACAATTAATCGATTAGTATCATTTTTGTGTGCTGATTACGTCATAAACTCTAGTTTTTAAAAAACAATGGGAAAATAACCTTAATGCTATATATATTGACCCATATAGGCTATGCTATAACTTTTATTATAAAGTTTTTTATAAACCAGCTATTTTAAATAAATAGCCCGCTTACTTAATATCCGACACCTAAACTAAAATATATACTATATATCCACATATCCATGATTGAATACAACAAGCCAACACACGCATGTCACCACCAATCAGGGCGATGTGACCTGTGTCCCAGCTCGCGGGGGCCGGGTGTCCCTCTCTTGGGCGGCATTGGAGCGGGCTGCCAACCTCGCCCTCCTCGTGACCGGCGGGGAGGAGAAACACTGGGTTGCCAGGCAGATCTTGCGCTTGCCAACGGAGGAGGAGTGTCGGCTGCCGGTGTGCCAGTTGCTGACGGGGAGGGGGGCTGGTCTCACCCTGTGGATGGATGAGGGGCTCGATGCGTCGTAGTCGTAGTGGAGGACAATGTGTGGGAGAGTACTAAACAGCTATTCAGATCTTGGGCGTTTAACTGTCTTCTCTCTGTCAGAAGGTATTGTTGTGTCGTTTTTACAGTTCACATGTTTTTGATCCGTTTTAGTTATACCAGAAGATTTTCATATTGTTTTCTGTGGCATGTAATTTATGTTTTTGCAATGTTTAAAAGTCCTCTTTTTGTATAATTATGATATGTGATCAATCAGATGCCATATGTTTATTCAATTATAGACAGCTGATAATTTTCTCCATTGCGATAAATATATAATATTCAGGGTATCTGGTGGTTCAAGCTTTTCTCAAATTATTGAAAGGGAGATTTGTTACTGATATTATAGTTCAATAGAACAGGAGGGTCATAATCCGAAGCTGTTGTTATCTTTTCATACCTTATGTATCGCTTAATTTTTGTATACAGGGCTATATCCTTCGTCATAAAGTCCCTTTACTTATTCTAATAAAACTGGGTCACCCAGCTGTTTATGAGTGAGTAATAGTGAGTCGAGATCAAAATGTATAAAATCGATCGATTGCTAAAATTAACGGAGAAACGCAAAGTGAAATTATACAGTCTAATTGAATTGTTTTAAAACACGTAAAGTTTATATACTACAATGTAATCCTTTTTCATCATTTTAACTAGTATATTAATGTTCTATGGTGACATAAATAATCACCACATATATTACTACGTATTTACAGTATATAATTTTAATGATTTTCTAATACATAGTTATTAGTGTAATTGTATTTAATATTTTTCTATTTAAAAACTTGATTACAAAATAGTCATTGCTTATGGATCAAGGTGTACAAAACCGTCGAAAGAACACTTAAACAATCAAAAAGCAGATATTGGAAGGATTGTAAGCTATTACTTTCACCTCAAAACATTCGTTTTTCTTATTTTTCTGAAACTTATGGTAATTTCTTGAGTTTGACGATAAATTCACACCATGTCATTGTTATTATGGTATACTTTGATAGTAAACATTATAAGTAGAGTTTTTAGGTATATATTATCAATGACATAAATTGTGCAATATGTATTTGTTACGGATTTTGCTTTGAGATATTTACCCTGTTTCATATTATTTTTTATCATTTTACATAACAGTATTTTTTACTACTATCTGGTGCTAGTTAGTAAGATAGTGTGATTAATACTAATTTTGATACTTGTTTGTTAAATGTATTACTTTGACTAATTTTACTGGTTTATGTTAGTGACATGAAATTTTTTGTAAAATATATGTACTAATTTATTTGTCGAATTTTGTTTTATTATACGAAATATATTACATTATCAGTGTTTTCCAGTTTCATGATTAAAGAATTTGTATATTGACGGGTTGTCCTTAGCGGCTCGGGTAGGCCTTCGGACTCTCATGCAAAAGAATTTAGTTACCGTATTTCTTCTATTAAACGCCTTACCTCTAATAAACGCCTCCGCTGAACTGAAATTGAATTTCACATTGGTAGATTGTAATCAGTAGATTGGTAGTAAATTGGTAGATTGTAATCAGGTAAATAATGTTTTGTTTCCTACCAGTAGGTAGATAGCTACCTATATTAAATATATTTGTTTTATTCATTACACAATTTTGTATTTTTATATTTTTAAATAATGGGTGATAGATAAGGTTGAATAGTAAATCAAATAAATACCTAGATGGTACCTAGATAGGTAGTTTAATAAAAATATTAAATAAATAATAATATTAATGTGTACCTAAATAAATATAAATAAATAAACGCCTTACCTCTAATAATTTATAAACGTTAATAGACGCCCCGGCGTTTAATAGAAGAAATACGGTATCCCTCTAAATTTTTAGAGTTTGCTGTTGGCCGAGTGGAGGGTTGTACATTGCGTCTAAACTATCATTTTCCAAAACAATTGTAAATCTATTTAACTTTGGACATATGTTAATTGTAGTGTTTGCTACGTGGACGGGGGGGTGCAAACTTTCTTTCATCCGATTAAGCTGAAATTTGGTATACGGATACCTTCTAAAGACTTGTCGAGCTATTTATATTTTCAAAAAATTAATAGTTGTCATTTTTATTACCTGATTACGTCATAAATTCATGTTAGGAAAACTATAGAAAAATAACCATACAGCTGTGTTAGTCGAGTTAATGGGTTCATATTGCATGACAAATACTCCTTTAATGTTGTGCGTCTGTCACTTTGATTTAAAATAAAAACTAAAAAGGACTAAAGTACGTGCCAGTTATGAAATTTAAATTTGGAAAAAAATGTTCAATAGTGTACCTAACCGCGATAATTGCTTTAATTACATTAATTTTAATGTTCACATATATGTTTAAATGGATCACATATACTTTCATAATCATATTCGCACTGACTATTCTAATTATTATAAAAATGTTGGCAATTTTTTTAAACTGGTTTGATTTATTTTACCCATATAATTAAATCAGATTGGTGGTACATATTAAAAATATATTTGTAAATAAAATAACAGTTTGTGGTTTAACGTGTTATATATACGCTTTATTGAAACATATAGTAAATTGACAGAAATGAATAGCTAAGAAGGGAAACCTGCTTAGAAAGTAATATAATTATTGGTAAACTTTCAACCCCACCTCCAGTCTTATTTTGAAGCAAACCCTTCTGTGAATATGTAATACTTGATTAACCCTTAACAAAAAAATAAATGTCATTTTTACAATTCAAATTTTGAAGGAAGTAGATTTTTGCGGGTTTATATATTGGACTTAGGTTGGGTCCTAGATGTAACAGTATTCTTTGTAAATGTACCTATATGTAATAGCTTTTAAAACGTACTAAAATGTGTATCTGATTATTTCAGTTTATTCGGATGTACCTTTTTTTAACTCCAGGCGGAAGAAAATTTGTGCAATTTGCACACACACTTTCTACCGTCTTTGAAAGATATAAAAGCTAGTTCTAGGACCAATACAAGATTATTTATAATACTCCGACATATTAGCCTACGTTACACATGGCTACACACAATTTTAAACATTTCCGTAAAATCCGCGACGGTTGGCAAGCAAGAATCATTAACCGACATTTACACATCAATATCTATAGAGGCTGGTATGTAAATTTGTTTGTATGAATGAAATTTTTTTTTAAAATAATTACCCCCGATTCCTGAATACACAAACGTTTTGGACTTAACTGTATCACCAGAAAAAGAATATATGTAACTACTAACCATCGTCATACTATGAACCTAACCCGATGTTATTATTCCCCTCAAAATATCAATGACTAGAACAGAAGGTATCAACAAAGAGAAATCTATATTTTTACAGTCACAAAAACATTCACAATCAATAATAAAGCGAATAAATTCCAGGTATAATAGAGGTGTCGAAAGACACACATCTTTACCCAGGTAGCTATTGTAGTAATCATATAACACATGGTTAATGACATTTTAACACAGAGTAAAAGCATAGTATTATATATAATATAATAGTAATAGTTGTAGGGTATGTAAAAGAGTGTTTTGTTCAGAACATGGCAGACTGTCCCGTATATAAGATACAATAGTAAAGAAAGATATATGTATAGAAAAAAGGACAATAAACCAATAAAACATCACATCGAAGTTCTCTAGATTTTTCGCAATGAAATTTAAGGCTTTATTATAATACAAGATCGACATCGATTTAGTTAATAATATTTGGAAATTTATTATAAAATAAACATAATATATTATATTACTTGTCCGTTTACGCTGTAATATATTGGTTTATAGTTTTAAAATATTAAAATGAACTAAAGTTTTAAGAAAAGATTAAGTTGGAGCGAGTACAACAGAATTCCATAGAAAAAGTGAATGCGCGGTGTAACCTTGGAAAATCAAAACACAGTATATTATTATTATGTATACATAACACTTTAATAAACTGCTACCATCAGCCTGATTTTAACATGATTAGAGTGAGGTGTGCGTCGAGATTGGAGAGAATAATAAGAGAATCAAAAACATAATAGTTTCAAGGAAGGAAAGTGTATGTATACACAAGACGGGTCCATATTATCTCAAATCACGTTCTTATAATATAGCCGTAGAAGATAGAGAGTTGAAACAATACAGATCAATAAAAGATACAAAATGAAGAACAGACTCTCCAGTAGATGTGTAAACTGGAATAGGAACATTTTTATGGGACTGAAATAGAGACAAAATCCTGCTTGTCAAAAAGGAATAACGATGATCGCTTGCATATTATTTCGTTGTCATCATTGTTACGAACTCTGTTTGAAAGAAAAACAATATATTGCATTAATTAACAACTATTTTATAAAATAAAATTATAAAAAAGAAATCTATAACAAACTAAAGGGAGCTTACCTTACGGCGCCGATCTGTAACTTACTTCACTTTATATTTATGCACAAAATAAAATACAAACATTTAAACTAGAGGTTCTAAAAACAAATTACCAGTTATGTTAGTAATGTAAATTAATATTAAGTATTACAATATATACATCGATTATCAAGTAAAGTAGAAAGAATGGATCGACTACTAAATCAATAGTCAATCAAATATTATAATGTCAATCAATGAATAGATAATATGCGAAAATAAATAATTTAAAATGTTACTGTTGAATAAAAAAGAAATAGGCAACTAATGTGCAATTAATTAATGTAAATATTTTATATATAAATGTGTATTTTAACAATAAAATAAAAACATCATTATTTTAATTTATAAACATTTATTTTGACGCAACTGTAAAGTTGAAAGCACACCAACTAATAATGTTATATGCGTCATCTGTGTCATTACAATAATGTACGACGTATCACAGATTAACACGAAAATAAGTTTAAATTATTTTAAGTTTGAAGGTACGTTGAATTACGAATTATAAATCTTAGCATTTCTCAAATTAGGCCTAATACCAAATAATATAAGACAAAATACTTGAATTCATTTGAAATAGTTTTTTTAATACTAAACATGTGAATGTGATCTAAATTTCAATAATTATTTAAAATATATATATATTTATTCATCTAAATGAATGTATAAATTGAATAGATGAATATAAACTCCATCTCATGGATGACAAATAAACAGACCAATTTGCATAAAAATATTATAATATACCGGAATATAATATTAAAACAGAACGAAACAGTTATACAAAGAGTAGGGCCAGATGAAACCGGCACATATAAAAAGTGGCACAGGGGCCAAGGAACGTCAGCTTCTAGCATGCACAGTTTACTCAATATACTAAAAACTAACACAATATAACATACAAAAAGCAGCAACACAATATTATAATACCGATCAGATAGATTGAAACATACAGGATTCAAAGGTGTTATATGAAAAGTAAGGCAGTTAGGTAGGTAATACTTTCATTACACAACTAGAAATATATAAATTTGAAAGTTTGTAAACAATAAAAAAATTAACGGAATACAAATGCTCTGTTTATAAATGTTAATAATTAACGGAACTGACATTCAGGGAATATATTATATGTGACACCCTATGTGGCCTACCAAGTCGTGAACACAGCAAAACAGATTATAATAATTAGTAAATAACCCATAATCTGGCAGTAATAACTCAGCGTTCTGTATGAGTACGAGAGTAGTTGTTGCATATAAATTATAAAAAAAGGCAATTGATTAGAAGTGGACGGGTTAGTTGAGAGTGGGGTGTTAGCATGAGAGAGCTATGTTTGTGTTAGCTAAGTGACTGGATTACAACTCTTTTTGTTTAATTGTTCAAAGGGTTGGGGGGGTTTCTGAGGTTTATTTAGATGTCATCATTTTAACGAATTCTGAAAAGTAAGAAAAGAAGAACAAGGAACATGCAAGAAACACGGTAATAGCAGAGAGACTGGATGGAGAGAGTAAATTAGACATGCAACATGGACAACAACTATTATTCAATGAAATACACAATGAAAAGTAAAATAGAAATGTTTTACCGATTGACAAATTTTTAAGATAGATATAATATAGTTGTCTTTAGTAATTAAAAATAACGCACCAACAATATAATATTAGTTGAAGAATGGAGTAAAAAATATCTATATAATATTAGATTAAACTATATCAAAAATAATGTATGTTTTATTACAAAAACTACAAAGAATCTGTGATTTCAAATATACTAAATGAATAATTCCTAGCAACTAGTCTTATCTTAATCGGGTATAACTATAATTATATAATTTATAATGCATTTCATTCATACTACGAAATAACAGTATGAAACACACATTCATTAGAATCAATAAACGTGTAGGAAGCGATATTGAAACTAAAGCGTGTGATTTTTACGCTAAATACAGTACACACACACATGTGCATTACATATAACCGGCATATAGCAGTCTTCCAAATAATACACCATGCAATAGCGAACAACACAATTATTAATAGAGATGCGATCATGCAGAATATGTAATAAAAGTGAAATAGAGACCACGAGAAAGTAATAAATAGAAGGCCAACCAACACCAAACAAGCACAAATACAGAGAGAGAGAAAAGGAAACAGCCTACCTTCGTAGTTGACCTGGCCATCACCGTCAATATCAGCTTCACGGATCATTTCATCTACTTCTTCGTCTGTCAGTTTTTCACCAAGGTTGGTCATTACATGTCTGCACATGAGGGAAAGAGAGAGAGAGAGAGACGCTTACACATGTTGCTGCTGACTGACCGGTTTCGGGGTATTATTGGCCCAACTCATGAACCACATAGAGTAAAGTATCGAACTTACGACCTAGTGATCGGTGCGCGAACCTAACACATAAACACTATCTTCAGCTGTCAATCACCGTGTCTTACTATTTCAAATCTTTAACCGCAATTATCAATAGATATTTGTTTCGCTTATCTAATTTTGTATCATCTTACCTGCGTGACACCCTGTATTGGCTGCTCTAGTCTTTTAAATCATCCACTAAATAGGTTACGAAATTGAAATCAGATTACGATAGCATGAAATCCCTTTTTCCTGAGTATTTCAGGTTTAAAAAAGGCTAAGAAAAAAAGTTATTGTACAGAGGATTGCCCTTTAAAATTAAAAGGATAAATTAAGTGTTCAATATTCCACCGACATATTATCTGACATCAGTTTACGTATGAATTCCACGCTGAAAGGGTACATAGTTGGATCATAACATACTGACGTAACGCAATTTTCAAACGAAAATGACTGTTTCCATTAAATCGATTTAGCATGATCATATCTATCCTATCCCATCCCAAAAATTTAAGTGCTAAAGTTAAACTACCCTTTGAATTATACAAAATCTGAGTTTCTGACGAATTGTACATAACGCCAAGTAATCATTAAACCAATTTTAATTATTAATAAAACCATAATGCTTATCAGTAAGCGCCAAACAAATAATTTAGCAGAAAGTTTCAGCCTGAAAACTTTAAAAATATATATATAATCCAAAAACGGCTAATCCATTGGTGCTACTAGGATTACATAACACAATAATATTACTATAACTGACAACCTCTTTTTTTAACATTTGTGGTATAACCCTTATATAAGAATAAAAATGTATTTTAATTTCATTATGTAAGTTGTTGATAATTTTAAAAGGCGTGCTGAGTGTCGGATGTTTGCCATTCGTTTTGAACAAAAAGTAGCTATTCATTACATAGAGTTTTATAAAAAAAAAGTATGACAAAAAATACTATGTAACACGCTTTAGTTCGTTCAGTAGACAACTCGCATGAATCAAATAGTAATAATTTCATATTAATGAACCCTGCCACACATTGATACATACTGTGTGTCACGATGCACTTTAGATACAGTAGAGTAAGAGAGCGAGAGAGAGAGAGAGAGAGGTGGGATGAGGGTTTACTTAGTTGGCGCACAGCGAACAAGTCAGTTATGTCGCAGCCAACACACATACACTCAGTCGTCATAATATATTCTTGCAAAGGGGAACGAAAAGAGTAATATACAGTCTTGACTTTCTCTCACATCAAGCTAACTCGCCAACGTCTATTATTGAATAAAAGAAGGATTAACCGAAGAGTGACTAGTTATAGTCTAGTATATAGTAAGTAGTGTGTGTTACGCAGTCAGTCCAACGACCCATAGTACATACTGTAACCGTCTAAGTAACAAAAAGACGACGGTACCTCTCTCACGCCGGTCGGGATGTGCAAACAGACGTAGTTTTCTCTCCGGTACTGTCCCATACTGAGTACACTTGTTGTTTCCATGACCACTAGAGCAACAGGCAAATATTTAGTAGCATTGTAGTAAGTTGGTTTTACTTCTCCTTCTTCCAAGCTATCGATCAAAATTGGCTGAACACCCCCACACCCCCTTGATTCTCTCTCTCTGCCTAGTGATGATGCCAACACAGTACCGACACCGCCGAATAGAATGAAGGAAGAGAGGGGAGGAGGGTTTTCCAAACACACACACACAAACAATGCGAATTGTGTCATGTCTGTCGCAGTGCGCCACTCGCTGACTCACTCCTTAGCTAGCTCACCAACTCCTAGCTTGCCTCACCGAGAGAGACACAACTAAACCTCTCCAGCCTGCCAGCCAACAATGGGTCAAATCAGGGAGAGAGAATGGAGGAAGAGCAAGGCGCGGAGAAACGAAGTTGACAAACCAACAAAAATTGGGACAAACTTGCAGAAAGCAAGTAATATCGATTATGAGCGCTTTTTGGCGAGAGGCAAAGACGAACTGAGAGATAACCGTGAAATGGGATAAAGTTACCAACATAGATACCGCTTCTTCGATTTTAATTCAACTATTTTTTAATGAAATTCGTAGGTAAATGAATAACAAGCATGCGTAACGATAAATACTTTTTATACATATTATAATTAATATTTAAAAGAAAAATAATAGGTCATTTGATTTGGATTATATGATTAATTCAGAAAGTCGGACATTTGCTCCCAAATTATTTAATTTAAAAAGTGATAAAATGAACTGTACATATATAATCAATAAGAATAAATCAACGAAAGAAAAGTGAAGTCTATCCGTACAAAAATAGTATACTAAACCACTCTAATTTTAACACTAATTTTATTCAGACTTAACTTAGTACACTTTAATTTACTGAATACAATAGCTATCTGAAGCAATCAGTACAATTATAATTAGGTAACCGTCAACTTTATAAAATGAAATAAACAACTAAATAAGTTAGTCGCTGCAAGCCACATGTAATCGGTAGCGAATAGATATGATAAATGTAGCGAACAAACGAGCAACTTAGGATTGTAAGCACATTATTACATATGCAGAATTACAACTATATTCTAATTAAATGTACACTGATTAAGGTGATCACGGTATTTTTCACAAGTATTTTCTAAAAATTTCAACCAAAGAAATCGTAATTAAAGTATATGGTTACTACAGTGTGCTTCGTTTATCCTTCGTACGTTTTGTTTCTCAAAGAAATTAAGTTTTTGATTGAACTATAAAACGTACGACCCTGATTTTTCTACTCAGTGGCTTAAATACTTTTATATAGCTAAAAAAGATAATAAATATAATTTGGAAAATTTTTACATTCAAGAAAAAATTGTGTTATTATTGATCTATATTATACCTCCACCTTGGGTTTTCATACTTGCAGATGATATTAGGAGCTAAAACTTCACTTGCAACATTAACAGAAAAAATAAGTTTATCGTATATTATATACATTCAACTTGAATAATAAATTATTTATTAAAATAACCAGCAATTTAAAAAAATACTCAAATTTGAATTTATACTACTTCTAGCTTATTTATATAAGTAGTATAAATATAAAAATATATCAACAAATATAGATCTTGTGATCTGGAATCAGATGCAAAAAGAATCAAGTCAATTGGTTGCATTGAACAAAAGTCATACAATTTATTGGTCAACACATAGCACATAATATGGTTATTTTCCTATAGTTTTTCTGACTGGAGTTTATGACGTAAACAGGTCATAAGAATGATACCAATCGATTAATTTTTTTGAAAATAAAAATCACTCGACAACCTAATTTTAGCTTAATCGGATGATAGGAAGTTTGGTTTTCCAGGGGGATAAAATATAACCCCCCCCAAAGTATGTCCACGTACGAAGGGTCAAGTAATTCGTAGATTTCGTGCAACTCCGTTGGAAGGAATGAATGAATTATTCAAGTTATATATGTATAAAATCAGATTGAGGCGAATTATTCAGTTTGATTAGTTAAGACGAACCCATTACTTTGAAATTGACTTTAAATTTTAGAGAAGAATCTTCCATCATGACCAGCTGTATAAAAACAACGACCGTGTCTGACAAAGTTCTTGTCTTGCAGCTTCTCAATTATTCCTATGATAAAATAGATAGGTTAGAGATAAGCCAACATTAATTTCCGAAACCCTTTTCAAACTGTCACTATTTTCAATGTAACTTGACAAGGTGGATTAGTCGTAAACAACGCATAGTATTGCGCAATAAGAACGGTGACATAAAAGTACAAGGAAATTGAACACGGAACATAAACCGTGATAATAAAAGATAATTACACGTATACGCATAAATTATATACCTTACTTTGTTTCACATAGGTGTTAAACCACACTTAATCTTGCGCAATGACATTCTAGATCTTTACATTGAAAATGGAATTAAATTTCTGAATTCCAGAGGAGCGGGCCGACAGCACTGCGATTGTTTGTTTCATTTTATGCGCGCGAGATTGGTGTGAAAGTCAGAAACGATATAATGCACACTTAGTAAATGCTGCTATTTGCATTCAAACATTCTGGCTGAGAGAACGAGTAAATCTTCAAAGAATAAAATATATAATTTCTGTCTCTATAATATTGTGATTCATTTATTGTATTTACACAGCTAGGTTGCGTGGTGCCCTATTGTAAATACCATAAAAGATGACGTATTATATGCACACTTCTCTGGATTATAATATGGTAACTATCCAAGAATAATTTATTATGTTATTTATAATATACATATGCTTTTCAATAAAACTACCGGCAACGTATGTTTAAAATAACAGAACAATAAGACTATGCATAGTGAGAACAATATTTTATTTAAATAATTTACATTATATAAAATACGGGTTAGGGGGAGAAGTTTAGTTTAGTTTTCTATAAATTGTGATACGTATCACCAAATACGTTTGGTTTTATCTTTGTGCTAGATTGAAATTGTGCGTTATACTTGATTGGACGGAGTAAAAAGTCAATAAAAGACAAACTTATTAATATAAATAAACGACTCTCCGTGAAATGATAAGCTATAAAAAAATGTACATAACTGAAACAAGTCCAGTTATTATATGTCAATAAAGCAAATATGGACTAGGTACGCGTATTAATTAGTTAAATGTTTACTGGCAGGCCTACAGTAACTCAGGTAGACGTTTATCCAAATTTTAGTATAATTTGATGTTTGTATAGATAGATTAGCGTTTAACTTCTATTCTAGTGCTTTATTGATATATTCTTCTATTTTATGGCAATCCGATTGTTATCAGAACCAATGGTGAATATCTGGTGTACATGCTGGAGTTATCTACTCCTCATGTTTAGTTAGTAACACTATATTGTCCACATTATATTACAGTATAATCAACAAAAATTATACAATATAACATGCAATGACACATAAATAATCATAATACCTGCAAGTGATTTAAAAGAGGTCACGTTAATGTTCGAATGAAATATGAGTATATTCTCACAAGTACGAATCACAAAAATAAATGAAAAAAAGAATTTATAATTAAAACTATTCTGCGATGTTAACTTTTTTATGTACGATGCATACTATATAGTTTTCCGCACTAATAAAAACGATTAAACTAGTAATTCCAATTTCTAAAGCTTTGTAAACATTTTTAATGTTGCTTTTCTCAAGTTACACTTTTATCTAGAGGGTACTTTTTTATAGACAATGGAGCGATATTTCGTCAAATAAATAGCACACCACGGCGGACATGTAGCTAGACCCCTGGGTACCAAAGAATTATACTAAAAAAATTATTAAAAAAATACACAACTACCAATACTTTTATAATGATCTGGTAAAGGATTCCAAGAATTGAAAATTACTCTCAATTTTCTTAAATACACTTCGAAGGATAATTATGATAATAAATTCCTACCTCAATTCTGCGGCGGAAATGAAGCCGTTGCCGTCTTTGTCAAAGACTCGGAAGGCCTCGCGAATCTCCTCTTCACTATCGGTGTCCTTCATTTTTCGCGCCATCATTGTGAGGAACTCGGGGAAATCGATCGTGCCATTACCTGGTTGTGGCAAATAAGGAGGAGGGTCAACCGATGTCAAATATACGCACGTATTGTGAATAATGAAGCAGCAAAATATTAAATACTACTAATTATACACTGTTACTTGATAATTGATTACATGTTAAGATTAGGCCTATAATAGATATACAAGATTATTTCCGAAATCTATAAATTATGACAAATAGGCCTACAGCACAATTCCTAAAAATTGATCACAGTCACAAAGTTTAATTTATCAACATTACCATCAGCATCAACTTCATTGATCATATCTTGAAGTTCAGCTTCTGTTGGATTCTGCCCTAAGGAGCGCATAACCGTCCCCAACTCTTTGGTGGTAATAGTGCCATCACCATCCTTATCAAATAAGGAAAACGCCTCCTTGAACTCTGCAATCTGTTCTTCGGTCAATTGATCGGCCTAAAATAGAATATGTTGTGAAATGGTTACTCGTATTTGTCCATAATTATTTAAAAACAAATAGAGAAAACTTATTTGAGACTTTAAAAATAATGATAAAAATTGCAAGTGATGTATTGTTGAAGTTTCAAGCAATAATTATTACAGTTATTTCAAAATAAGAACAACTAAGTATAGATAGTAAAGGTTTTTTTGTTTACAAATTGAAAGTACACCACTATATTAATAGTAGAAAAGAAAAATTATATATATTGTGAAGGAAATACAGTAAAACATGGTCAGATAGATGATAAATAGACTACAGGTAAACAGAGGGTGGGGCGGATGAAATTAATTATAAAGCTTATGTATTCTTTCTATTTTTATATTCAAGGCACAGTGGCGATTGGCCTTCAGCACTTTTCACAATTTTTCACTATCTATTACAATTCAACTTTTATTCTGAAAAGATTCAACAGAAAATGACTAGTCATTTAATATATTGTATTTGGCAGCAGTAATAAAAGAATTTTAGACACATATGTACAGAAGGAAACACAATCAGTCACTTTATTCTTCAGGAAATTAGCTGTCACTAACATGGCAATTTTAAAAGAAGCCAGTAAAATGTATCCTGAAAATCAATTGAGAGTAATTTATAACCTGATTATGAATTAACAAAAATGTCCACTACAGCTTGATAGAAGAAAAAAATATTCCACTTACAAGGTTTTCTTTTTTAAAATTTGTACATGTGCATTAGTCACCCATAACACACAAAAAAAACATAATATAACAAACATAAAAAATGTGATAGAGTTGAAGTGATGGATCAGTGATACAATATATGTATAGCAACATTTTCTTTTGAAATTTTATTAATGATAAACATAAATTATAAATATTAGAATAACATTCTCCAAAATGAAAATTTGAAATATTACCAATTGTAAATAAAAAAACTAATTATAAAGCTTTATTTAACAAAATTATCTCTAAACAGGCATAAACATACATGGGAAAAATACAATATTCTAGCAAAAACAATATAATGAAAATCGAACAAAGTAAAATATATTTTTATAATTAAATAAATTGAATGGAATACAACTGCACATTTTAAATATAATCAAAAAGAGTCTTGGACTAAACCAAATTATGTACAAAATTTTATTGAGCTGAAAATTAACACTCCCTTGTATTCAACTTTTACACTATTGTAAGTTACTATCTTGGGTAGTGATAAAATATAGATTTTTTTTATAAAAACGGAAAAAAATTATACCTTGTAATTTTTTAAATAATATTGTAAACCTAAAAAATCAAGTAACATGAAAATGCTTTTCATAAGGATTCCAATTTATTAAATTATATAGTTTACTAATATGATGTAATTCCCTGATATTAACCCACTCTTAAATCCTTAATTTATTTTAGCCACATGACAATACAATGGGTTTATTAATGACTATCAGTATCTTAATTGTTTAGGGTGACCCAGACAGCATTGTGTTTTATACAAAATAAACTTAAAATATAAGACTTTATTACTATATTACTGAGACAACATATTTCATGGAACTACACAATAAAAATGAAATATATATTTTTTAATTGAAATATATTGGTATATAATTATGATGATCAGTTTTAAAAAGTGATTGTTTAATATTAAAAGTACTGAAAAAATAACCTTCTATATGCCTTAAAAATATATGGTATTAATAAGTAAGAAAATGACTTTCTATCAAAATTCACTTCAATGTTTCTACAAATTCTACATAGAAAAGAATTACATATCAACTTCTTTTACATTTGAAAACTTATAATATAAATTTATATATAAAGCTTTATATATAAAAAGCTTGCATTCCAGTTATATGCTATTTCCTCAACCTATTTTGAGTATACATGGCCCTGCCATGTACATGACAGAAAACTCACAATTTAAATAAAATTCAAGTACATTCAAAATCTTTTATGTGAAATTCATATATATGCATGCATATAAATGAATTTCCTATACAGTTGGCAACCATGACTCTATGTAAACCACTTCCGACCTAGAACTTATTTTATAATATATAACTAAGCAGTTAGAAGCTTCTGAACTTAGAAGTTACAAGCACCTAAATAGCTGTTCAGCTAAAGCTAGTTTCATGTAACACTTCTAATCAAAGGCTTCTGAAAATGTGTGGGTCAAATAATTGGAAATAAATGTAATTGGCCAATGACAGCATGTCTTTCGCATTATAGTGGTACAAGCAGGGAAACTAAAGTAGCTAGTTATATACCATTGAGATAATGGTGTATAGTGAGTACCAATTGTTAGCACTTGATGCAAGAAATTCTAGGAAAGCATTTGGGCAACATACCAGCTCTATGTTGCATACATCTCCGCTCAGAAAGACAAAGTAATTTAGAAATATATTATAATGGAAAAAATACTGACATACTTAAAAGTACCTTTAGGTACCTATAAATACCTATAGGTACTTAAATATGGGCTACATAAATATAGTTTAAATGTTTCCTTTGCTGACACTATAACAGAATAATGGTAAACCTAATTAATAAGACATCATATCAGATTAATTTTAGCTAAAAATAATGTGCCCATTGCTCACTATAATACCTGAATATTACAATATTTAAATCTTTAACTTGTTTCTTAGTTATAACTTTTAGTAGTAAATTTATTATCAAACAACAAATTAATGAAGATGATAGAATTGAATTTATTTAATAGATTTAAGGATCTGTTGATTTAAGGGTTTAAGTGATAAAACCCACAATAAAATAAACATAACATTATAATAATGTATTATATTTTAATAAATAAAATATGTTGACTATGTGGTTAGAGTGTCCTTACTGTAGGATGTGCAGCATTTGGGCATTCCTTAAGAAAATCAACCATAATTATGTTAAGCTAAAAAACTTTCATTAGAAAATTAATGTATAGGATTATGCTGAATTTCCTAAACACTATTTCAATCACTTATATTTAGGTACCTTAAACTACATTTAAAATTATGACTAAACTCATATTTATGAAACCATTGGCATTATCATTTACTTTTAAAAATTGTTATGTATTTCATAAATAATGTAAGCAGTATTTGAGAATTCCTCTATACAGTTACTTGTAAATAAATTTACTTCCAAATTCAATGACTATTGAAATTTTAGAAGCTTCTGAAGCATAAAAAGCTTATAAAAATAATAAGTAAATAAGTGATTTATGAAAATTCTTATCAAACCCGTCAAATCCTAAAAAACAAAAAGATAATTAGTGACAGGCTGTGAATCATAAATAGAACATATTATGTAACAAATTATATTTATAATAAAAAGGAATAAAAAGATGCAAAGTGGTTAGCAATTCAACAACCAGAAAATATAATAACCTGATAAATATAAGAATAAATAATTATTTTATAAATATTACATGAATGAATCAATGATAAATATAATAATAATATTTGTCACATATAAATCACATACTATACTAAAATATTCAAAGTATATTCTATATATACATGTAAAAATAATTTTAAAAAATAGTTTGTATTATATATATACTAATTTTAAAAGTTTCCATTCTTCTAAGATTAGAGTTATTAGTCTGGTTGCAAGATTGCTAACATAGATCTACCAAAAAGATGACTAAACAATGGTATGGGACTTTGGACAATATGCAGCTCAGATTTCAATAAATAAAACACTATTAACCCTTTCCACTCCCTGACAGATGTATCCATCCCTGTTAAGAGCTGACGGATATATCCATCTTTTATTAAGTGTCTGTAAATGCAGCTTTATTAAATAGGAACATTACCTGGATGTATCAGGCATATTTTAGGTTATTTGGGAGGCATTATTGCGTAGGTATTTACTCAAACAAGGAAAGCTCAGATTGCCTGTCTGTTTGTCTATCTGACTAACATGCAGAGAGCATTCTTGAAATTATAAAAGCAAGGTAGATTTATTGATTGTATTGATCATAAGTTGACTAATGCAATAATATTTGTTTCTGTTTCTGAGCTTTGGATTTGAGTGAAATGACAAGGTGTGTGTCTACACATACATCATTAGCTGTACACCATTATGGATTTGATCAATCAGATGATGAAAGTAAGGAAAGTGATAATAAATCAGAAGTTGTGAATTCAGATGTAGGTTCTGCAATTTCATATAATTTGGATAGTGATTTATCTGAAAACAACAATGAAATTAATGTTCAACAACCTGCAAATAATGATCAGTGGCAATGTGTGACTACTACAACAGATCTCCAATAATATTCTCCACCAAATTGTCGCTCTACAGGGATGGCAAATTATTCAGCCAGATTCAACTTATGATCATATTGATACTTTTCTTCCAAATTCACTTTTCGAAAAACTAACTATTTGGACTAATGCTCAAGCAGAAATGGCAGGTGTACAGTGACACTGCTGTGACTCAACAAGAAATGAAGACATTCATAGGACTTTGTCTTTTGATGGGAATTATGAAGAAACCAACAATTTAATCTTCTTGGGCTACTGAATCCATGCTAAGTACACCATATTTTGGACAGTGTATGATGCAAAAACAATAGGAAGCCAATTTAAAATATCTACGAATCATTGACCCACATACAGTTGTTCCAAATGTGAGATCAACAAGACTTCATCTAATTCAAAGGCTAGTTCTAAATGGCTTTATTCGCTACAAAAATGACAAGGACCAAAAAGCATTTTTTTCTCCAATTTTACAAAAGCTGTTGTTTCTCATTTGATTCAGAACCAGTTCAGCTGTTCGGGGATGTCACAAAGTTAGATAATTGGAAATTCCTGATCTTCCACAGCATATTTTGGAGAGCATTCCTCCAACTGAAAGGAAAATGAAACCTCAGAAGTGCTGTTGTGTCTGCATTCATGAAGGCAAAAGAAAAGAAACCTATTATCAGTGTGCTGGCTGCCCTGACAAGCCAGCATTATGTGTTCTGTGCCACAAAAAATATCACGAATAATGCATATTTATCTAATAGTAATAATATTTAATTTTGTAATAAAATATGATATTGCAAACATATGAATAGTAAAAATTATTGAAAACAATTGAAATTCTTAATAAATAAATAATAGGATTCTTGACAAATAATGATAAGCTAAAATAATAGTAGGTACTTGTATTTGCAATAGTAGCTATAATATAGGTAATATAAATATTATAATAATATACTATATAGAAAAAATAATTAATGCATCTTATTGTCATTGAATAAATTTCTGTCTGACTGTAGTTATTTTATAAAATTATATCAAAATTTTTTTAAATTAAATAAAGTTAGAACTAAATAGTAAATGATCCTATTTAAATCCTAAACATTCCCATGATTATAAAACAAATAAAAAAGAAGAACCAGAAATCAACAAAGTCAAATAAGAAACAAAATTTCATAATAAATTAATATTAGGATGGTTTAAAGGAAAAACCGACATTAATGACTAAATTCCAGAAAGGTCAAACAAAAGGAGTGAGTTATCATCAATAAACTACAAATATTATTCATCAAATTAAAGATAAAAATGATTAAGGATAAAAATAAGTTCTTAAAACATTGCAGATATAACTGGATCAAGAATATGCACTGTACAAGTAACGAGATCGTTAGATATATGTGCAAATATTTATTTATGAATAAATGTATTATAATTTTTTTTTTTAATAATTATATGAATGGAAAACGAGCTATTATGAAACAATTAAGATTAAGAGAAAACTTTCAAAAGACAAACTATCATAAACCACTTTTTAAATATACATATTGTTGGTAAAACAAAGGGAAATGTGTAGCTCAACCGTTAAATATCAGAAGTAAAGTGTAAAAATTTTAACTTACCATTTTGATTAAGCTGTTTATCGAAAAACTCAAACTGAATTAACAAAAACGTGACAAGAAGATGGTTAACTATTTTAAAATTTGTTCACGCGGAAACTGCTGCTGAGTCGTTATTGGTTATTAGGTCAAGGTTTATATTATTGGTTTAATAAAACACTGTTAATAAAATACGTCCAATTCTATTCCAAATATATAAATATTCCTAAATAAAAGTGTAGTTACCAGAATTGTTAGAGTTCATGTGAGCTCCTGCCCCAGTAAAGATAATAAAAATAGTAACTTTTGTGAATAAGTTCCACTTAACACGACGAATTATTAATATTAAATATATTACCCTTAATCAAAACTAAAAATAAAATTGTATAGATAAATAGATACAAATAAATATACAAAAAAAACAAGAAATGGTAAATCTTAAATTAAGAAATGATTCTATAGGATTAATGCTAAGGATTATAAGATAAATTGTCCGGTAAAAATCATAAATACCACAAAAAGTATTATATATTGTAAATTTTTAAGACTATTTTAATATATTTTTGCGGGAAACGTGCCGTTATTTGTAGATGACTATAGTTTAAATGTAGATTACTTGAATGATTGTGGATTAAATATTAACTTACCCCAAAATATGAGGATTCAATTTCAATTATTCATCTGCACGTAAACTTTAGGTTTTATTTACCTTATTAATAAATAATATCTCGGTGACTTAAATTAATATACTTCTCGTATATTAATGGATGGAGAAGATCCATATCCTGACTTATATATTTTAAAATGGAGCTTTGCTAGAACTCTTGTGGTATAATTTGGAACTATTATCTCAAAATGGGGATAATTAGGACTTTATGCATGGTAGTTGAATTTATGCAGATGACAGACACAAGTTTCTCGGAATGTATGTTAATATATATAACCTACGGTGCTTTTTTTAAAAAATTACTCGCCTTATTATATCCAATTTTGCTATGGTTTCTATTTCGGTGATCCAATTTAATTTAGTAGGTTACATAGCAAATGTCAACTGTCAATTTGGCAGGAATTAAAAATAGCTGCATAAATTTATTCATTAAATTACTTTACACAATCACTTAAGTATGGTGCATATAAAAACCGAATTCGGTTTGAAATAAACCTTTTTCAATTGCAAAATTACATTAAATTAAGGCAAATATTAAAATTGTATACACTTTTATGTACAATTAATTTTTTAATTAGGTCAATATTTGTTAGGATAAAATTATAGAAATATATGTGTTTACATTATTTATGACTTTTACTAATATATACAATTTAATAAATATTAAATTAATTATATAATATCTATACTATGATTATTTAATTAATAAATACTACTATTTAACCTTAACATTAATCACTAAGGAGCCAGGTATAAAATTTTTGAAAAATGTGCAGAAATACTCAAATATTTTTTTTATAAACCATTAAGTTTACTCTAAATACTACACCAGCCCTTCGAATTAATTCATAAAATTATATTCATTTCTCTGACAATCTGAAAAATTAATGTATTATAATGGTATATTAAATAATACTTTTAATTAAAATATATTTAGCTAACCTTTCAATTCCAATAATTATTTTATTTTAAAATATTGCAAATACTAAATAGGTGCATATATTTTAATATACAATTTTAAATAATCAGTTAACCCTTCATACATGGACATACTATAAGTTTTACTTTTAACCAAACTTCCTATCATCCGATAAAGCTGAAATTTAGTATACAGATACCTCCTTGACTTGTCCAGCGATTTTTATTTTCAAAATAATTAATCATATATATATGCATATATTGACCAATAAATTGTATAATTTTATTCAATGCAACCAATTGAATTTATTCTTTTTGCATCTGATTCCAGATCACATGATCTATATTTATTGATATATTCATATAATTATACTACTTATACAAATAAGCTTTAAGTAGTATAAATGTTATTTGAGGATTATTTTAAATTGCTGGTTATTTTAATAAATAATTTAATTATTCAAGTTAAATGGATATTATTTACGATAAACTTATTTTTCTATTAATGGTGCAAGTTTCAGCTCCTAATATGATCGACAAGTATGAAAACCAAGGGGGATATAAAATGGATCAATAATAGTAAAAAAAATTATGGTATGTAAAAGTATTCGAAATTATCTTTGTTGTATTTTTTAGTTAGATAAAAGTATTTTAGCCACTGAGTAAAAAAAGCAGGCTCATACGTTTTATAGTTCAATCAAAAACTTAATTTACTTGAAAAAAAATTGTACGTACGAAGTAAACAATAATAAAAACATTTTTTTAATCAAATTTATTTAAGGTGATTTAATAATCAAAAATAAATTATTCTTTTAACAATATTAATTATCTATTGATTTATTTCCCCTACTTTTATTGCTATTATCTTAACATTATGAGTATATTGCTAACTTTTCGGCCACCTTGTATATATTGAAATGATATGTTCAGTTATACGTAGGCTACATCATAAAACAACTCTCTATATATCTATTCATATTGTAAGTAAATGTTACATCAGCACTCATCTAAATGCAGCTAAATAGGCTTCCAAACACCTACATTCGGCTAAATAAGCTTTCAAAAGTTTATATTTATATTTATTTCCTCTTGCAATATGTGTTGGCGTTTAATTTTTTAAAATATAAATTAAATATATATTTGTTGTACATTATTAAATTTAATTATATATATTTATACATTTATCAATTTGTTGATTTATTTAATTATGATTGTCAATATATTATTCAGTATTTTTTCTTGTTGATTAGTTGAATTCTTATTAGTATAATAATTTGAGTTTTTTCGGAATGAATTACTTTTTTTATATTTAAGTTGTTATGGTTACATAATGGGATTGTACCTCAACAGACAAACAAAAAGCAGCACGTACTTCACAGAGTTGCCTGATAAATAACAGACCAACTCCTTTAGGAGGTGTGTTGCATGTATGTTTTTGACAAGATTACATAATTTTTTTTATTACTAGGGGTTGTATAGTTATGTAGGAGTTATAGTACTTAGGTGTTATGTCGATTCTGGATCACCCGCATACCTTCCGCCATATTGTTTCCCACATATGGTTAACAAATGTTTTTAATGTAAATAAATATGACACATTGCTATTAATTAACCAATTCCATTTACTACCTAATTATCTTTTTAAATTAGGGTTTATTGTTAATTTAATTTGAGAGATCTTTAAAAAGATTGGATCCCATGTTGGGGAGTTTGCGGAACCAAGATGCCTCCACATCGTCGGTTGGGTAATAAAAGGGGCTATACTACCTTATGCTTATTAAAACTGTGTTTTGTAATGTAAAAATAATCACTTTTGAATATATTTCATCAATGAAAATTGTTTTCTACTTTAACCATTAAAAAGTTAAAATATATTGAAAATTCGTGTATTTAACAGAACACTGAGATGTAATATAGTCAAAACAAAATCGGGTATAAATACAAAAAGCTTGGTATTAGTCGATTGACAACATTTCACACATATTTTTGATACAATTAGCACACTTAACTTCTAGGTTAAGACAATTAGAGAATAGTTTGTACATGACTTTTTCAGTTCATTATGTCTGTGATGTAAAGTGGACATTCACTATTTACAAATATATAATGTACACGTTTATAAAAGGACATACGATTTTGAGCAAATTTGATTGTTGAATTAGTATAATGATCGGATTCATAATAATTAACACATTAAATTACGTCCTTGAGACAAGTAAACAATACTTGAACCAGGAATTGTTCCTGGTTGTGAATAGGTTCAAAGGTAGGTCCCTAGAGATTGATCCATCCTGGTTTATTAGAATGTAGTCGAATATGAGTCGCTTCACACTTTTCAGCGATTGAAATCATATAGTCCTGTGCATTATTACTGATTTAACTCGGATCAGGTTCGAACCAGCGATAATATGTCCATCGTCAATACTCTCTCCATAATTCACTATGAGAAAGGTGACTTTTTAACATGTAGAAATGTAAAGTGAAATTGCCTTTGGAATTGATGTCTTGATAAAACTGGACGAAATCTGAATGATATAGTTACTTTACTACACTCCTTTTGTTCAATATTTCTCTCGCTCATTTCATTCTTACGTTTTTTCCCAATGAATTGAGCTGCTTTAACCCTAATTAGTACGCGGAGGGCTATTCCAATTTTTTCTTCAAATAAATGAAGTTTTTGATTGAACGAAGTAATGTATGACTCTGGTTTTTACTTTGTGGCTATAATACGTTTATCTAACTGAAAAATATAACAAATATAATTTTTAATATTTTTACATACCATAAAAATGGTGTTATTATTTTAGTATTTTATACCACCTGTGTTTTTATACTTGCCTATGATATTAAAAACTAAAACTTGCAATATTAATAGAAAAAATAAGTTTATCATAACTTTTAAACATTAAACTTGAATTATAAAATTATATATTAAAATAAGCAGCAATTTTAAAAATACTCAAATAGCAATTATACTACTTATAGTTTATTTGTATAAGTAGTATAATTATAAAAATATACAAAAAAATATAGCATATATAGTTATTTTGCCACAAATTAATTTTTTGACAATAAAAATAGCTCGGCAAATCGTTAGAAGGTATCTGTAAACAACAGTTCAGCTTAATCGGATGATAGGATGAACTCGTCGGATGAACTCTTCCTCCTCCTCCTCCTCTTATTCTTCCACTTCCTCATCAAACATTTCCATTTGTCTAAATCTTACTAAATTAGTTGCATTGCTCTTTCAACAATATTATTTAATTGATATACTGAAGGAGATCGCGCCTCTCCAATGTCATCATTCCTAAAATAATAAAAAACGAAGACTTTATTATTATATATTATTTGCTACATAATAGAAAAGACAATATTCACTATCTAGAATTATGATTGTACATTTTATGAGATGAAGATTTACCCTCCTGCATAGACAGCTACTTGCAGATGCATTTTTAAATCGCATACAGTTGGTATGAATACTGAAGCTAACACATCCCTTAGGTGACTGCATTTTATATTAAAATATTATTTGGGTTCATGTCATCCTCTTTGAAAGTCTACAACAAATCTTAAAAACTGCTTCCTCATACAAGTACCGTAGGTGGCGTTTGTCTACTAACAACTCGTGGCCATGTCACTACAAACATGGATAGTAAACCTCTTAAAACTTCCATATAATATGTACATGTATGTAGAGTATACACACATATTATAACATACCAAGATTTGATATGGTTGAAAAGAGGAATAACAATGTCAACTGTAGAGGTAGCGCCGTAGCAACCACAAAGTCGAAAATTATTCAATCAACTCGACGCTAGATATTTTATATGTTTTTAAATTCCTCCGTCTCAAATAATGTGAAATGTACAACCACAATTTTTAATGATTAATTATATAGCCTACATATTTATAAATTATTTCAAATTTTAATGTTTATATGTATTATATTATTATGAATAATTACAAATCACTCTCAATTCATCACGCGTAGATTAAAATGATGACGATGATGATGATGTTTCACACGGCATTCACTACTAGTGTGTGAAATATCCGAAATACTTCCGAAGAGTGAATTCATCGAAGTGACGATAAAAATAATGCACGATGTGAAATTTGAGGTTTTATGCAAAAGAAAAAAATAGTAGCAAAATGTAGTAGATATTACATAGTTAGAAAAATAAATAGCTGCAATAGTGAATTGGCAAGTGTAGGTGAGAGTGCATGAATACGACAGTCCGTGGAAAAAGCTGAAAGCAGAATGAATTAGAATTGCAAAAGCGTCTCTATTTATATTTTTGTTTTGGGGGTATGAGGGGGAGGGGGGGATCTAGAGTTTTTACAACTCCTACTACTGTCTGTTATATTGTGTATTTTTATTTGAGAAACAAATGTTAGTGTTTTTGGCAATGTTAGAAAATTATTTAAAAAATTGAAAAACAGATTGATTAGTAAACATGAAATATAAATAAACTGAGGAATGTAAAATCTTAGAAATTTTGAATAAATGTGGATAATCGAAATGTGGATAAACGAAATATATAACTTGTAAAACTAATTAATTTAATAAATCAGGATAAAATTTGCATAAACTTAAAAAAATTAAAATTGCAAACAATTTGTTGACTGAAAAATTATGTTTTTCCGCCATATTTAATTAAGTCATTGTAATTGCCAGGAGTGGACTAACATAGTTATATTTAATATACTATTTGCATCATACTTGGTATTAATTGGGTATAAAAAATATTAACTTGGTATAAATAAATAATATTTTTTTAAATTTAATATTAAAAATATAGGACTAAACACTATCTTTTGACGTGGACATTTTTTGTACAGTTTAGACAAATAAATTATATTATCAAAAGTTACTGATGGCTACGTTTTGAATTTTGAGCTTGATTTCAGCTTAATCGGATGATAGGAAGTTTGGTTTTCCAGGGGGATAAAATACCCCCTTCACGTAGCAAACCCTACAAAGTATGTCCACGTACGAAGGACAAGGCGGAAAATAAAATGAAAAATCATTTTCGGCTTATTTTTCATCACTAATTACATCACAATAGGGCAATACAATAAGCGCTATTGAGCAAAAAATATGTAAGGATGTGAGTAATCAATGAAATTTTCTGCATAAAATCTTAAATCTATTTTTCTTAAAGACAACATTTAATCAATGTTTAAAAAGGGGTATTTTTAGCTCATTTTCACTCATATATTACGTCATCATGTTCTCTAATATAATATGTGAAATCGAAATTGTATTATATTGAGTTATCGGATAACTGTTAAATGTATCTTGAGGAGGAGAAGGAAACTCTTTCTTCCGCCAACCTCGAGTTTGTAGATCATCTTCGTGGTGGTCGTCATCATTGTCAGAAATCTCTGAAGGTGAACCATATCTCCTGTGAAAAATAGCAAGATTAGTGTAATTGTTTATTCGGAAAGTGCGATTTAATGTTTTTAATAATAATAATAATTTTTTTAAATAAAGTGGAAAAATTTAGATTAAAAACAGGCTGCTTAAATATAAATGTGTGGGTACCTACCTGCTTGGTGCTTGTTGTTTAAAATATGTCTTATAGTTTACAGCATAGTATCCTCTTCGTCCGATTCGTCCATGCTTATCATCCCCAGCATCGCTATCATTACCATCTATTACATTAAATAAATTATCATTCTTTCTTCCACGGATCTCTATCCATAAATAAATTCTCATTAAATTTTGCAATGGCACCATTCTTAGATTTACGGGAAGGTCTTATCAAATATGTAAATAACAACATAACATTAATACATTTTGTTTGTAATATCTATATCCTATGATTATTGTAGATAAGCAAATTTGATTTCGATTGATGCAAATTTGATTTCGATTGAAGCAAATTTGATTTCGTTCAAATAAGGGACGTTTAAATCGTTAAAAATAATCAATATTAGAATTTCATTGTATCGGTAATGTAATAATAATGCAATACATTCAGAAAATATATTATTTTGATATGCTAATACCCATATTATAGAATAAATGAACGATTTTTCTTTCTCCGCCATGCTTGAATTTTGAGATGCACGCCAAAATGTCGAAAATAATAAATATCGCTTTGGTTCACTAAAACTATGCGCAGTTACTAGCTAAAGTGCTACAGTGGGTATTTGAAGTTATTCAATAATTTATACCTACGCTATATGCATGCAAACCCTGTGTGGGACATTTGCTACGTGAGGCATTTTCGGTTTAACGCATTTTTATAAATATTCTACTAATGTATTAAGAGATAGTTATTGTCATCTGTATACTCGTTGAGCCCGAAGAACCAGTCGAATCAAGTGTATAAAATTCAAAGTTCACTATGTTATCGTTCTTTTGTAAACACTAATCTTATAACATAGCATTTTGATTCATTTAGTTGTTTTTAATAAGCATTTTAAAAATTTAACAAATGCTGTGCTAATACAGTTTTAAAATTGTGTAACTCGAAGCTAACAATTAGTACTCTTTCTAAGGATAGCTGTTGAAAATAAATATTAATAACAAACTATATTGACAGTTATCTTAAAATTGCGAGTACTCCGTAACCTTCCATTCAGCTGTATGCACAAAGGTTCAACCACACCTCGTACGAACGTCATTTGACCGAGTTGAACAACTACTAGCCGTGTAGGTATGTCCAGAAAGCAATTCTAGATTACAAATTTGATTTAATAGCCCAACTTTACTTTCAACAAGCATGAACTAGTAAACCTTTTTGTTTTAGATGTCGAGTAAGGTTATGAGCAAAGAATATAACATAATGTAAATGTAAAAAAACTGTAAATGAAAGCATTCTATTCCATTCCCCAACACGTCCACAAAACAAATGAAATTTGTCAATAAGGTTATCAAAGCGACTGCTAAATATGAAACCAATTATTTTATAATAATATCAGGATGGTTAAAAGGAAAAATCATCATTCACGACTAAACTCCAGAAAGGTCAAACGAAATTAATGAGTTATCATCAAACCACAACATATATAATTATAAAAAATGTCTACAATCTAAACACCCCTTGTGCTATATATGTAAAACATGCCTGGAGTGAAAAGATGGCAAGTCAAACCTGTGGATTTAAAACACAGGCTGTCAAATCCAAACAATTGAAGCATAACTGGGGACAGGGCGGATCATAAAGAAGAAGACCACGTGTAACAAATGATGTTGATATATATCAATAAGAAAGATGAAAAGGTGATTAAACAATCGTGCGGGACTTTAGATCCTCAACAAAAAAAGACACAGGCAGTTTAAAAAGAACTTAGAAATAACCCTGTAAAAGGTTTTGTGGTTTCAACCGTGTTCCCCATAAAAATTATGACAAACATTATAAAATCAATGACCCCCCCCCCCCCCCTCTCAAAACAGAGCGACACAGAGAAGCTGGAGGGGCTGCCAGTGGCGCCCTTCATGGACCGCGACCTCGT
>JAUZND010012974.1:4231-28281 GCA_034780555.1 Coelogynopora nodosa | reverse complement strand
CAATAAGAGATCTGACAGATTTACTAACTAACAAATTTTTATTTGAAATTTTATATAGCCGTCGGTAAAAGGTTAAGGACATTTACATTGGGTTTATATTTAGCACTAATTTATAAATTATTAATTGCTAAATCTGCATAAAAAATTCAATTAAAAATCATTTATTTATTATAATAAATAAATATAATATTTTATCTCACACTAATGAAACGTAATATATTTAATTGAATTTGATCATCCGTTTCAATAAATCTGTGAAGTTATAAGTTAAGTTTTCAAAATAAATGTTTAATTTTTTTATTAAATAAGTTCCTTTTTATAAGATCAACAATTAAAGAAACTTAAAGTAACATAATTTTAAATCAAAATACCTAATACGGTTTGGAAGTTAAGTATATACCACTAGATATTAAACCTAAAATTGGACATAAAAGTTAACAAAAATACAGCCTTGCTTAATGCAAACATCTCTACATCGTATCAAAAGAATAGGAATACTCACATCTGAACATTTTATTATATAGAAAAACATTTAAACATTGCTTTTAAATCTGCCTAACTATTCCAGGTCTACATAATGAGAAATGTTACATTGGTTGAGATAGTTAAGGTGAGAAATATTATATATAAGCACTGTTTAGTGATCATTTTTGAAAAATGTACATACCTACTATACGATTTTTTTTGCAAACAAATATAAATTACAATTATTTAAATGAAAATGTTTGAACAATATTTATATGTTGTGCACATTCTGCTGCCTACCAGCTCGAATGATGAAATCGATAGAATAATTTTCATAATATATAATAAAATGCTGTTGAACAGACACGATTGAAAAAGCGCTCTGATACAATGAAAAATAATATTTTAAAATATCTTAAATTGTCTTTCCCAAAAATATCTAAGTGACTAAAAATTTTCACAAATAGAATCATTATTTAAAGAGGTATGACAATTAAAATGTGATCCTGTAAGACCCACGAAAATGTCGTATTATGTATCTTTGTAATTTTATATTTATATAGCATACTTTGAAATTCCCATATAACAAATAAAATAGAGAAATTTAATTTTATAATTTTTTAACAAGGTATATTTTTTATAAGTGTTGAATCTTTGTTTTACACGTCATTGTCGCGTTTTAAATATTACCGATAATAATTTTGATAAAAAAAGTTGATTGCGATGTTATATTCAATTGTTTATGCTATAGATTTAATTGATAGATAATGTTGTTATTTACGTTTAATTTAAAGAAATACCGCATGATGTGGGAAGAAAGCGGCAATTAATTCGGTAATCATTTATAAATGAAAAAACACAACTGAAATATAGTTTTTATTTATATAAGAACCTGAGCTTTAGAAGTTATCATAATTGTACCATCTATAATTAATTAGTTTGAACTATCATCTTCGTTATTTTATTTTATTATAATTCAGGCATGGGATTCGTCTAGTATTTCCTGCTCCTTTGAATTGCCATAGGTCATTTTTCCTAAATAATTTAGAAATCGATTAAATTTAATCAATTGATAGGTTCTAAGTAATTCAGTTATTCTATGCATTCTAATGTATTTCAAGTTTTTATTTTCCATATTTCTTTCGTCTTCGGCAGTTCACATTTAATATTCCTCTCTTTTTTGGTCATCCTCTACCATTCGCTTGACAATTAATTAACTGTTAAATGATAGAGGTTTTTGTTGATTTGATTAAATCAATACACGAAGCTTCTATACCATCGCTTAACCACAGAAAAAACAACTCTGATACTTAAAAGCAGACTGAGAATGTTTGACTGAAATTATTGTATGTTGCAGAAAAGTTTGTTCCAGTATTCTCAACATTTCCTATTTTTTTAGAAACGGGCATCAATTATTTTTCTTAAATATTTGAAAACAAAGTCAAACAACATTGCACAGTTACTCACATTTCTTATATAACTCTGACTGACAAATATTTAGTCTTTCAATAATTGATGACATTTCAAAAACGACAATTGGCTTACTGTTTGATGTTTAGCCTGTAGAATATGTACTGTTATTTATTTAACTTTTCCCTAACGAATTGTTCAACCAATTGTTACAAAATAACTAATTATTATTTAATGTGGATAAGGAATGTTCACTTCATAAAATAAAACTAAATCTGTTGTTTACACTTTGTGACAATTAATAACAGAACACTCATGTCATGGAGTAAAAAATGTATCTATCTTTTCCATGGAATTTACTTTAAACAGATTATACCGTTTGATTATTAATACTTTTCAGGCACGTGTTTTATCAAATTCTTATCAGCTTTCCAAAGTGTCTGTGTCGTTCATTTGACTCTCCACGTTAAGTCAAATAAACAAATAAAACAATATTTTGACAAAATACCCTTCGATATTTTTTTATTCACTTTTATCTATATATTTTATATTTCAGGAAATGTGTTTCTTTTTTTATTAAATGATGCTTATAAAATTTTTGTTATATAATTTTATTTAAATTAGATTATATTTAATTGTAATTAAAAACAGTCCTAATATTGTTATAATTAGGACCTCACCAATGTTCGGATAAGAACCGAACTTTCTTCACTCTTTAGAAATAACGTATTAGTTTGTAAGTTTTACTAATATAATTATCTTAAATCAATCTGTTTAAAAACACTTTATTGTCGAAATGATGTCTTTAGAATTATCTCTTTTTCATTAATTTGAAATATTGTTATTATTTTAAATTTGTGTTTTATTTTCACTTCTTTTTTATGATTTCATCACAATTGTATTGAACCATTATTTTCGTAAGTTTTTATATTAAACGTGTCAAACATAGTTTTATTTATAATAAATACATAGAACTGTCGGGTAAATTAGTTCAAAACTCTTTGTATACAATCCCTTTGGCTTTTGCTCTATCTACTTAACCTTCTACATCGATGTATTATCTTCGGTGTTTTTCTGTTAAACGATATATTATTTAGTCATGTTTGTAATGTGCTTGTTAAATGTATTTTTGTCCAGGATGATGCAAAATAATGATAATATAAATATAAATATATAAAATATAAAAAATATAATAAAAAATAAATATAAATAAAAAATATATAAAATATATAAAATAATAATAATAATAAAAAAAGGATGACGTAAAATATTTGTCATCAATTATACAATAAAGGGAATAAAAGTATACAACAAAATACAGATTTTGATACCTACAATGACTTAATGCCATCTTGTAGATCACTCTAAATGTCTTTATGTATATATATGAAAACATAAATTAATATTTGAAAGCTCATCACCCTGAAAACGACATCACAATGGACTACATTTATAGAGGATGTTTAACTGCATAAGCTACAAGCTAGTGTGTCAATTTGACTACCCCCATCCGGTTAAGTAGGCTACAAAGAATTCCTGATGTTGCTTGTTTATATTATATGATAGCATACTTGATGGTAAAAGTGAATGATCCATAACTTAATATAAATTTTATTAGAATAAATGTATATTCATTATACAGTAGATCACAGTAGTTGAGCATTTCGGATTTCAAGGTTATTTTAATGCGTTTTTTTGTTATTGTTATATGTTATAACTTATTTGGTATTTATGTTTATAATTATGTAGAATAATAACAGTAACTAATTTCAGCAGAACGTACATGTTTGCTAAATGAGTTACTGTATTATTTTATATTAATTAATACTTAATTAATTAATATGCATTAGTTCTACTGCATTAATTTCTAATTGAATTGTTATCTACACATCTCTAAAAATGGACCAATGGGAATATGCCGAAATAACTTTGAGTTTTTAAAATTTAATTTAGTAATCTAACATGTATGTTCTGATAAATAAAGACAAGTAATGGTCACTGTGAGGAATACAAAAGAATAACCACAATAAAATTTTAAGTTTATTTCAATTAATACAAAATATCCAAGCTTTCACCTTTCATCAAGAAGGCATAATCATGTTGTGTTATACATAATTTTTATATTTTTATGTTTTATTTAATGTAATTTTTTTATTTAATTATATTTAATATTTTATGTTTATTTTCATACATTTTTATGTTATATTATGTCAATTTTTAGTAGATTATGACACTGGCATTTTTGTCTTTTGAAATCTTGAGAAACGTCTGTAAAAGACTATATGCACGTGAAAATTAGGATCAAATCTTTCGTCAGCGAACGACAGATAAACAGCTAATGATTTATACGTTACGTGTATATAATTTTGATAAATAATGATATAATATGGTATGATTCAAATTGTCATCAATCGATATATTTGTAATATAGGAGAAAACTATTTATAATTATCTATAATTGTATAACCTGATTGCATTTCAGTTACATATAGTCTATACTTCAAAATTATTTAATTTCTTAAGTTAATTTGCGTTATATAAATGCAATAATATAATAAAAAAACATAATTGTACCCCGTTATAGGACAGTGTCGTGTTGATTACAGGTCGATGTGGTTTGTTAGATACCTATCGACAGTGTAATTACTTATTGATTAGACTAATTATATTTATTACGCAGAGACTGCTAGATCTGGGAACCGAATATAATATATCCAATAACCGAAGAAATTATAGACGGATACACTATAGTGTAATAAATCTACCCATTTATTTCTTCAGAATTATAGATACGGCAAATATGGTTTAAAATTTCTAATGTCACCTAAATGAGGCTGTTTTTGTTCAAAAACGCAAAACTTAAATATGTAATCTTTGTAAAGTAACAATCAACATTCCGGTGTGGTCGTCCAACGTACAACTAGAAATTCTTTATCTTTATCTTCTTGCCGTATTGCTGTCCCATATTACTAGAGTGTATCATTTTTATTATATCTCAGTTCACGACATTCCTTATTTGCAATAAAATGTCGTATTACTATGAATTAGGTTCGAGTTTAAAATAATACTCTGAAAACAATAACACTACAATTATAACTATACAATAACACGAGTTTTGGAATCAGAGTTCAATATTTATTGTGGTTTTTATGTAGCATTAAATTTAATCCCGAGATTTCTTGAAGTTGATTGTTATTAATAATTTGTTTTCTGTTGATCATTTTAAAATTCTATTATCAAAATCAATGCTAGGACATTTGGCCGGATGCATTTTAGAAGTTGTTGTTTGCTGGTATGTTAATCTTTTTAAGAGATATTAATCTTTTAAAAAAATAACATAATACTCTCTTTTAAATTAACTTTACTTTTGTTTTAAACCGACTAAATAATTAATTGTTGTAACGGAAGTTAATGTTTGCATATCAATTATTTTGTTTTATTGTTCAGACTCAGCGCCATTTATGTGGTATATAAATATATATACATATATAATCTTTTTGCTGTGACTTATCACTATTTCTCTCAGTTTTGTGTTATTATGTGAACTAGGACGTGCTCAGTCTATTCTATCGAAATGTCTAAAGGGTTTTTATACTGATGAAGAGTGTGAAAGAATTGATGGGAAGTATTTACTACTTCTGGGAATAATCATTTAAAGAATTTCTATTATTCTGTAAATGTTGCTGTTATTTATCGATTTTTCAGTCTAATTACTTGACTAAATATGTGACTTAATAACGTCAAACTTTCAAGGAGCTGTAAAGATTTCCTTTGATATTTTCCGGTATTCTTTCGGCCCTGTAAAGTATGAAATGTTGATTTTTATAGCTCTCGCATTATTCCTATTCATTCTAACAGAATATTAACTAAACAGCTTTGATATTTTTTTGCAGTCAACATAGCTCAACAATCTATGTTCTGTTATTTATGTAGATAGTTTTTAGCTACACTGCTAATTGCTGGCAAACAGAAAGGAATCTCGGAATTTTTATGTATGTGGTTGTTGCTGGCTTGGTTATTTCTTTTAGAAGTTTTAGGCTCGTTGTACATAAATTTGTTAAAAAACACAGGTTATAAAATACACATTCCATAATACACCGGATTTTATTTACCGCCTAATTACCATATTGGGGAATTCTCTCTGGGTTTTTTAAATATATTTATTTGATATAATAATTTTTCAAACTAAAATCTATATTGTAAACTATGTCAATTTTTCATAGGATAATTTGTTGTGTTGTATCTGTCCATTACATTATTTTAAATGACGTCTGAGGAGTTATATTTGTGGATTATAGAGTCAAATTAAAGAACAATTTGTTTCATTGTAAATGAAGAAAACGATTACTTTGAAGAGATTGCTTTCAATTAACATTATATAAATATATTATTTTGTGAAATTTTGTAATTTTCCTAAATATTACCGTAGTTGTACATTATTTTTTATTTTCAAATAACTGTAGTTTGCTTATCCTTTTTAAGTTAGACATATGTTGATACATTAGAAGGACAATTTACTTGTCGAGAAAATCGTCAAAAGTAATCTAATATGAACTAAATACAGATATTTTTCACATTTGACAATGTATTCGTGTTAATTAAGTTGTTATTCATTATAAATTCATTATTAATATCGGACAAGGTTTATTGAAATATTAGAAGACTTACATAACTTATTAATATTAAATAATTCTTCTTAAATAAAACCGATCTCAGATGCGTTCTCTGTTCTCCTCTGTATGTCAACTCTAGACTATTGTTTAGTTTTCTAATCAAGTCACATTTTGTTTTGGATGCTTTTTTGGTATTTAATATGTGAATTCAGTATATTTAATAATATGTCAGTCGCTGATAATAATAATAATAATTTAATATTTTAATATCGTCGGTTAATAGTTCATCATACATTTTAGGTAAGGTCACATCTGTTTCAAATTAATTTATATGTATTGTGTTGTTTTACGTGGTCTATTTTAATTTAACTAAAAGAATTTTATAAATTATATATATATATATATTTAGCCTACTATGATAATCATAATTTCTCCCATACACAAAAACAATTATTTGACGCGCAACATTTAGTCAGAAATGTTCCACTTTAGAATTGGAAAGTATATCATGTATCCTGTTGACTTGTTAAATATTTACCTTGATATTTTTATATAATGTAAATATTATTTCATGCCACCGTTAACACTGGCCCTAAACTTTTACAATTCGTATTGTTCAGAGTAAATCGCATTGACCAATCTCGTTATGTTATTGTGACTCACGTCTGCACATAATTTACTGTGGATTAAATATATGTTTCGATTTTACAGCATTTTATTAAAAGCTGATTTATATTTTTATTACTACAATTTCTTTGTTTGACATTTGTGGTGTTTCAACTTGTATGTTTTAATCTTTATACACTTGACAGTTGACGAGAATGAATATTATATTGACCTAAATTTATTGTAATGTCTGTTTACAATGAAGGGACAAGTTTTTATATTATTTCTTTGTACTGTACTAAACGTTGAAAATGATTACAGAATCACGTTCACAATTAATCTACATGAGGAATATATATATATGCTGTTTTCTTTTAATTTTAAAATCGGTATTGTATGGTATGTTTGTGCATGTCAAGTTATTAATTAAGCTATATTGTAAGGGTGGATTTCATAAAGCGGTTCTAAGCTAGCACCGGTGCTAACTAACGTTTTAACTGACTCTCAACTTTAAAACAATAAGTATGAGGTTAAGACGAGGCATAAAGGACAAATGGAAGGAGAAATCAGATCACAAATAAAAGAAGAATGGAGATGAAGAAAAGAGCATGAGCCGACAAGAAAGAGCAATACTGAGTCAGGTGCGTACGCGGCACAACCGCATTGCGAAGGCATATAGGGCGAGGATCAATCCAGAAATAAACGAAGAGTGTGAACACTGTGGAGAACAGGAAACCATTAGCCACATCTTAAGCACATGCCCGAAATACTCCAACCAAATATTACAATATTTCGGAGATAGGATCACCACAGAACAATCGCAGAAACCCACAAGCATCGTCCAATTCCTGAGGGAGATCGGCCGCTTTTAGTGGCCGAGTGAAATAGACTTCGTCAGGGGAACATCAACAACAACAAACAACAACTGACGCCTTAGCACTGGTGCTAAGAAATTATGCATTTCATTAAACGGTTCTAGGCTAGCACCGGTGCTAGCACCAATCAAGTTGACTCATTATTTTAGCACCACTCACGGGTGGTTCTAACGGGAGCGTTTTCATTTTTTTCGATTTTTGTTTCAAGAATATTCGTACAATGGCTTATTTGTTGTTATTAAATAGACGAGCGTTAAGAAGAAAATGATTATATCGTGATAGACTAAATCACTATGACAATTTTTCAAATATGGAGTTTAGACAAAATGTACCGTTTGTCTAAAAGGGGTACAAGCCACCTCTCCGATTTACTAAGTGATCGTTTAGAATCTAATATACAAAACGTAATTTATAGATCTCTTCGTTTTTTGGCCAGCGGTCAATTTTATTCAACTATTGGTGATCTTCATAGTGTTTCTGCGTCTAGCGTCTGTAGAATATTGCGACGTGTTTACAATACAATTGCATCTTTGAGGCCCGAATACATCAATATGCATGCTAATGATAATGACTTTCAAATGACTAAGCGTGACTTTTTTAACATCGCTCAATTTCTTGTGATCGGTGCTATTGACTGCACCCATATTCGACTTATTTTTAATGTCATGCCCAGCTTTATATATGATGACAAAGCTTTACCGACTTAATAAAGTAGATTAGTTGATAAAGCAAGAGCACGTGAAAACGAAAAAACGACTCTACAGTAGTGTTATATAAATAGAAATGGGAATTCCGTCTTTTAGGCGGTGCCTGTTAGCACCGGTGCTAAATTGTTGTATAAAATCGGAAATGGAAGGTGCCACCGTAGCACTGGTGCTAGCTTAGAACCGCTTTATGAAATCCACCCTAAGATATTAACACTATTTGAGATGAATACATGATTGTTTCTAGCATAATAAATATCTTCTCATTTATTTTCTTGAATGGAATTAATGTTCATGTATTGTATTTATTTTATGTTGACTAAAATTCGTTTATTTTATTTTATTTTATATCATATTATCTTTATTGCAAATATGAAAATAATGTTTCTTGAAATGCACAAAATATGTCTACTAATAATAACAGAAAACATCTTAAATCATCGACTATTATAATAAAATTGTCGAAGATGTTGAAAAAACTACTCAATTTATAAATGTTCTAAAGTCTGGATGTTCTTTGACAATTATTTCAATAAAATGTCTGCTGCTGGTAATCAGTCAAATTATAAATTCAATTATCAAAGTGTTTTGAATAATACTTTTACTGGTCTCAAAAATTATATATTAGTATACTTTGCTAAAAAAAGCAATACCAAAAATTTATCTATGATTTAATTTTGAGGCATAAATTTGGAGTACACCTATATACCTGAACAGCTTTTATTGGAAACGGTTGAATTCGTGTTATTAATAATAATTTGTATTAATTTTATAATAGTTTGGTTTGTTTGTCAACTTCAACAAAATATGTTTTAAAGAATATGAACGTAAATAAAATGTCTATAATTTTTATATCACAATTGTAAACAAACAATATGTGTCAAAGCATAATTATTTTAAATAATTCAATGCTCATGCCATGTATTTTTGTGTATAAAAAATTCAATGCCGAATTGATATAATTCCGATGTAGCAAGAAAGGAGGTAATGAAGGATAAATTAAAAAATAAACAGAGATTATTAAATATATAAAAATGGTCTAAAACATACATCAAGAATGTAAAATTTGTAAAAACTAAGTTATTTTGATGATTTTAAAATTATTATTTTGTCTGGCAATTAAAACTCTAACATGTATATGTGGTGGTATTAGTAGTGTATGAGTAGTGTGATTTTCAATTAATTAATTATGTTTTTCTATCTATATAACTTTATATCACACATACAGACAGTCATTATTCTACAACACATATACAATATAATATATGCTAATGTATTATACGGTATATGTTACAATGTTTTTGTAATTTTTTCTATTCAATACACTACACATATAAATCGTAGCTCTTAATTTTAATTAAAGCTTAACCAACTAAAAGTTCATAATTTTAAACCGCCAGAACCAAGAATCAAAAGTCCCATATTTGATTTATACCCTTGTCTTTATTTCCTTTTTAAAATCTTCATATTGAAATTCTCAGTCAATTATTTTACCCATCTGTCCAGATTAGACAATAAAATAAATGGTACAATGAATTTTGGTTCCATATTCCTGCAGGACAAACATAATCATATCTATTAACGGTTTCTTAATATTAAATGCTTAATGTATATGAAATAAATATTAATTTTATTACACGATCAATAACGTTTTCATCAATTGATTGTCTAAAAATATTGATTTTTCACAGAACAAGATCAAATATGTTACCTCAAAAACTATATTGTATTGCTAGAGTTGTTACGAACAAATTACAGATAAATGATAAATTAATCGTGCTGATTGAGAATAGCTTAGGTGAGAAAACTACTATTTATTGTTTAAATCATTGTAACAATAATTGTACTTAGACTTCATTTATTTGAGTGATTATGAAGGAGACTTTTAAGTTGCATGTTTAATATCTGCGTACACTATTTAAATCGTACAAAAATATATAATTATTGTGGGTATACGATGACACTGCTATTATGGTTATAATTTGAGCAATTTTGCTGTCGACCTATCAGTAGGGAATTGAAGATGAATAATAATTACGAGAAGACGAAAGCAGTTTGAAAGAAATATGATCGATTTAAATATGTGATCTACTTGCTTAGGTGTTTATGTTAGTAAAGTTGAACATTATAGTCTGAAGTACCTACTGAATATATTATAGAACATAAATATGGAAAATATTCAATATTATAAAAATCCATATCTATTGTTACATATAAGAATTAATTTGATTAGAATACATGTTTGTATTACATTTGACATTTCAGCATAATGCTTGACTAAGAAATGCAACTTTAGGATATATGCTGCAGACAGATCGAGTTTACAGCATAAACATAGCTGATTAATGCTGGGGACATTTTACAGGAGTTTTGGAATATCTTAGATTATATAATACTTTAAAAGAGAAACAACACACCGTGTTTTACCTTGTATTTCAGATTGTATATATTTCAGATGGGATATATATCAGCTTTTGTTAATTGGTTAAATATGCTTAAGTTATAAGTTTACTGCAAGTTGTTTGAATTCAGTTTAATGTATTTACACGTTTTACAAAAACTATTAATTTATGATAAATGCACACAAGGGGAGTATTTCCGCCAATATTCCAACTATATATTGTACAAGTTAATTTCTTTTTTTTAAATAATTACTATTGTTCTAATTATAACTAAGATATTAATAAATTATTAATTACTGAAATTTGAGTGCAGTATGCAACTTGTTTTCATCAATCCAATCATTCCTATATAATTGTAGCAGAGAATTAAGCGTGGTTACTATTAATACGCAGATATATACATACAATTAATATAATTGTTTGTCATTTGTATGCTTGAACTTTGAAACCATTAGTTGTGAACAAAAAAATGGTAATCATTTTTTTGGATGCTTAAATTCTATTGAAGCCATACTAATTAATTATCACTGTGGAGGACTTTTATATTTACGCGACAAAAGACAATTTAGAAGTTTCGTTTGGTTGGATTAACTGAACTATGAAATTATTCTTTGTATTATTTTAAGTGTTTCGTTACATGTAATTACTTATGGAAGCATAATGAATGCAATGAAATAAACTAGTTTAAGTTATTGTGCTGCTTCTAGGTGTACATCACATAGGCCTATATGTCTGAAACTTTTACTTCCTCAATTAAGCGTAAGCTTTACTTCTTACAAAATTACTTTGATCACTATTAACTTTATTATTCCATATTAATACCCTTTAAATGCTCTTAGACGTGGTCGTATTTTACAAACAAACTCAAACGGTCACCACGATAATCACAATCCATGTATAATTTATCCATTTATGATCTCCTGCATTTGTAACGTTATTAAATGTTGTGATCTTATTTTTACGACATCAAAATGCTTGATTTTCAAGCATTGAATTGAAGTAAAGGGTTTGTTATTTAAAAAATGGAAAAATTTAACAAACGTTTCAAATTTCAGATTTTACAATAAATGAAATGTCTAAAGAAACACATATAGGAATTGTTGTACAACATTACTACATGGTGTACTATATGTTAGTGTGTAAATATTGAGAATGTATTATCTATCATAGGAGAAGATTAAAAAATGACATAAACTGAAGAGGAAATATAACAAAATTGTAAGAAATTATATTAGTCATATTTGTATATTTGCAATATATGTCATATTTGCAAGAAATTATGTAGCATAGGTAAACATTTTTTTATTCACATGTTTCAAATGTCTTATTTACATACCATATAAAAAAGCTTGGTTTTAATATATCGTACATTGACATAGTGCGGCTTTAATATTATATGATATCGTAAGCAAACTAATGCTTAAAAAGTGCACATTCTAAACGTCAGTAATATATTGACTATAGTACACTCAGGCCTGCAGGTGCTTCATGGGAATCTTAAATGTCAGTTAATATATGTAATCAGAAATTCAAGCAAATGTGGGTATAAAAGTTAATAAATCATTTTTTGGTTAGTAATTGTATAGAAAGAGTGTCGATGGAGCAATATATATATATATCATATCATATGATGATATACAATATTTATAAAGGTGTAATATAGATTATTTATTGTTTTGGCATAGATTTTATTATACGATTTAGTTTATGGCGAGCATTTCTGATTTAGTTGCCATACTAATATGTAGTTATAATTGGTATATTAATATATAACATAACTTACGTTTCTATGATTCAGAAAGTTTTGTTGATTACATTTTGATATCTACTTTTAAAATAACTATTTTAGAATATGGAAATAGTAACTCAGCTGGAAATCCTTATTTTATATCTAAATAGGCTCTTTAAAATATATCCAATTCTACTTTAAAATAGTTTAAAAATATGAACTATGAATTTAATCTTTTTAATTGATAACTTCTACAGCCCTACCTGTAACATTAAAAACTGTTTAAGATAATAATGACATGTGCTTATTTATTTTCTGAAATTTATTTGACATGTATAATTTTCGTGTGCATCAAATACTTTTGATTATATTATGGCAATTTTGTGTAAAGTTTGGTATTTTTAATGGCAATTGTTACATTACAAGGATCGAATTAACACGAAGTTTGGTTAAAAAAAATTGATTTTTAAAACAAACACACATGGAAAAAATTAAGATATCTGAGTGTTAATAATAAAAGTGGGAGATAAATTCGCAATTTCACTCCTTCCCCTTACATTAGTAGGGAAAACTCTAAAAACGCTAAAACCTTTAATTTCGTTACTTATATGTAACAGTAGAACGGTCAAGCGAAAAAAATCTTCCTAGAACGCCAGAGGGGAGGGGTAAAATAACACTCATCTGTGCTGATTTTATATAATATTAGTTATTTCATCATAGCGATTAGAACTTACAATATATTTTCAAACTTTTAAAATATGTTTTATACATGAATTCAATCAAATATTAAGACATTTTCAATATGGAACAAATTATTTGGAATAGAATTCATTTAAATTTAGTTTAAAATATAATTTTTTAAACACGAGGTTATAAAATCTTCAACATTTTCATTTATTTTGTCTATATGACACTAGATCTTATAAATAAATTCTAAGGGTCATTTGATGATACATTTTGAAATTTCCGCATCAAATTATCAAAACACGCAATGAAAGTTATTTTGGAACAGAATGTCAAATATGATATTACTGTTTCTCTAACTCACGCTAACAACATTTATAATAAAGTATGTGAATACTTATCTAGATATTTAGCTCTTCATTGAAAAGTACAGCTTGATAATCGTATTTACGCTTTTTGCAAAGGAGATGATAACATTTATGTGTATGTAATTTGTATACCCCCCTACTGTTAATAATATATCAGGGTGGGCCATTCTGTTCTATAGACGCAGAGCGGAATATCGCGGAATATGAAATAGTTCGTTATCTATTATCTAATTAATAACTGGAATTTCATTTTCTGTTTCAGTATTTGTATTTCTTAATTATTGTATTCAAACTTGTCACTCTGTGTAACATCTATTACAATTTTTATTGAAATATTAAGATTTAAGAGGGGTGGGGTGTATGGGTGAGACTTATTTGTTTATAGCCTTGAATGTTATCAGTGTCTGTCGTGAAAATAATAATATGTCATATTTAATATGTATTATTTATAGTATTCACAGTTTTAAGTAAATATCTCTACTTTTTATAATGTTATTTATGCCATATTTAATTGTTTAAGCTTTTTAGTAATTGCTTATAAATATAGGAAAGCGAAACAGCCTTACAGTCAGTATTATCTAAAAATTATAAATGAAATATTTTATTTACAAAATAATAGTTATTATCACTATATTTCCCCAATAAAAACATTGTTTTCCTTTTTGTTATTGTCATTGAATGTGTTGATGTCTGAGACTATTAGTTTAACTTTTAACAGTCCCTGGTATTATATCCATCCATAAGCCAGTATCACAGTATAATTATTCATTGGCGTATGCATAAGGCATAATGTTTACTAACATATTAATTATACAAAAAGTTATTTTATAAGCTAGTTTTTTTAATATATAATTTTTAGAAAAGTTGGTTAATTATTATACACTGGGTTCTTTTAGCATTTCGTGACATAATATTCGACCAATTGTGTTTACAAATAAATATTTCAATTGTTTTCTGTACTATTTAAGTAATTAGAGTTTTCAAATCAGATTTTAGTGGACATCTTTTGCACTAAGAACAAAAATGCATAATTTATTTTGAATTTAAAAAAAATTAAATATTGGTTCTTCCATTTCCATATACACTGCATTAATTTCTAAGAGCTCGCGCATTAATCTCATCAAAACATAAAACTCTGAGAAGCATAATGTTAGAAAGATAAAATTATAATTTCCAAGTGAAGCTCTTGTATAATTATTTATTCCAGAATCGTGATATAAACCTTCTGAGATACAACTCATCATTTGAATAATGTCGCCATTAGCTGCTGTACCGGACCAGACATGAAGTTCCCAACTGTAGAATAGTCATTATAATAGTCACTCAATAAAGGAAATCATTTTCTCGACTTATGTTATAATACATAAAAATCAGCTCAGGAACTCTTTAGAGCTTGGAAACAAGTTTTTACATTTTGGTGGATTGTTGTTATTATTAAATATAAATTAAGTTTTACTATAAAGAGTTTACTAATAATTTTAATATGTTTCATTGTAGCTTATGATTTCTTTAACTTGAAAACTTCGCTTATTTCTTTTTTTAAATTGAATCTACGAACTTTCTCTTTCTTTCTCAATAGCTCTTGAAAGAATGGGGTCGAGTCAAGATAGTTGGAAGTGGGAGCGCCCTCTCAAGAAACTCGGTCCTACAATCCTGTTTCCGGACCGAATTTCCCGGCTTCGAGTTTGAAATCGTTGCGGGGAAGGGGGCATGCGCCGGTGCGGCTTTCTTCATTCGTGATCAAATTCATTCCTCCTCTTCCTCCTCCTCTAATATCTCTTTAGGCTCCTGATTCTTACAAACACTATACCGATACCCTGTATTTCAATCTTCATTATATTGTTGCTGTATAATATTCAACTATATAATACGTTTAATAAATTTGACTTTCATCGCTGCTGTGAGGATGGGACGGACCGCTTTTTTGTGCATAATACACAAAAATAAATTGTTGCATAATTTGTGTCAGTATAACATTATACTATCTAGTCGAGTGCTAATTGGCTCAAATTATATAAATAATTTCTTATTGATATTTAGACGACTGCAAATGCTGCTACTGATAATTTAGTTCATAGTATGTTTTGTATTGTTATGCAGTCTATAGTGATAAACGGTGGACGTCATGATTATACTGAACATGAATCACTTTTGTTATTTCACTCGTGCTTTTAGGTCAGAGTTGGTTTTCCTCTGACCACTTGTAACAAAAACAAGATATATGTACTGTACAATATAGGTACTTTTTATACTTTAACATTGACCACACGCCTATATATTTTTCTTTCTAGATTTCTACCTGACAACCTGATCCTATATAACACTGTCGCTTATTATGTTGTGTGATTTTTATTCTCTTCTATCTTAGACATCTTTTATAGTAACTGACTGACTAACTCTATTAATTTTTATACATTTGGATGTCAATTGCCGAAGCCAGTTTTATTGCTTTGGCATGTAATATCTTGATATTTACATATTGTATCTATGTATCATTCTAGATATCCTTTTCTGATTTATTAGTTTCGTAATAACTGTATAGAGAATATATCAATATATTGTTTATGATAAAGAAGTTAGCATCCTTGTATTTTTTTATCGTCGTTTTTCTATTATATAAGATATATATTGATTTATGTATCGCGCAGTGTTTTTATAGAAAGTGAATTTAGTATCTGTAATAAAACATCCAAAATTGGAAATTAGTTGTATTGGCATTCGAGACGAAAGTAAAAAAGGTTATTATTATGTTATGTAAAATTATTAAAGCATGTGTAAAATGATATTAGATTTAACTCCGGCCATTTTTCTTAGTACTGTTTTTATCGCCGATTGACATTTACAATAATTATTTTGGCCAAAATGGAAAATAAAAATGTTAAAGAATTATTAAGAACATTATTTGTTAGCTTCATGCAATTGAATATAGATTAAACTGTGAACATTTTCAAGTATACGGCGCACAATATCCATATATATTAATCGACCGCCTTCTGCAGGTGATTAGAGTAGGAACATTCATTGTATTTTTTATATAATTTTGTTTGCGTTTAAAAGTGCACTCGTAGGGGCCTTACTTTTTAACTATTGAAGAAAATATGTTCAAATAAAATATACTCGTAGTAGCAGATAATATATAAATATTATAGAAAATAGGATTATTCTTCCCTTATCTGTCATGTACATTGTATTATATATGAATTAATATCAAATGAAATATTGTTTTACGAAAATTGCTTCCCTCGTTTTCTGTAGGCTTACCTTTATCCCTATTTTATCGTGAATTTACATAAATTTAGTCGCCCTATATGCAGTTTGGCAACGTTGCGACATATGGAAAATCCGCAACTAACACATAAGTCCAATTGTTCTAAAGTTAAAAATCCACCATATCTGAAAGTAGTCAAAACTCAATTTAGAGGAATACGATGTTCAATTTATTTAATTAATACAGATAGATGCATCATGAATTTTTTTATATTGTCCGAAACTATCAACAAAATGCTTGAAAGACAAAGAAATCATTCGCATTTCTTGAAACGAAAATTAAAATATAACCACTAAAATACCATAGAAAATAGTTATATCTATTTGTAACTTTGTCGAAAAATGTTTGCCACGAAAAAATATTATGGTTACAATCTTTATTATGACATTGCCAAAATAGTTGTTTATGGTTAGATAAATTTCATGTTACTCGTATAGAAAGTTTTGAAATGATTCTCCATTTTGTTTCCAAACATTAAAAAAGTTGTACAATGAAAAACTGGGTAAAATTGAACTTTTAAAAAAAAATTGTTAAATTTTGAACTGTGTAAACTTTATATTTTACATCTTTTTTTGCCTACATTTGTGCAATCGGACTACGTGAAATGGTATTAGTAGCGGATTTATAATTGAAATTATTCGCATGAGTAAGATTCCCCTCAACTTATATTATAAAAAATTGTATATTCAAATTTATACAGTTATTTAAATATGAGTATAAAATATTGCAAGTTGTTTGAAATTTTGTCATATATTAGAAATAGTGTTTTGACTTAATGTATATTACCGATCCTAAGTATAGCAGCTCTGGCTACAGAGACGATTAATTATTATTTTTAACAAATATATATAGCTTCATTTAATAACTCATTTTAAGTATAATACTTTTCAGGCATAAGTTTAAAATATTAAAGTATAATCAAAATATAATAAATTCATAACATATAACAAAGTAGATAGATGTGCCTATCACTTAAATATTGTTTTGTTGGCAAAATGCACATAATATTAAATTTAATTTTACGTTAAGCAATTTATAGTTTAATCGTTAATTACATATCATTTGTCCCTTTAATCAAAACCAAACTATTATTAACGTATTACAATGAAATATGTCATTCTCAATATAATTTAGATCACAATCTTAAAAAAATATTTTACAATTATTCATTGTACAATTGTAGAACAAACGTATACTGTAATAAAGTATTTATATTTAAAAATAACACAAATTTTAAATATATTATTCAACATTTACTTAGCAAATTATATAATTTTGTGACATCTTTAATAGGGATCATCTATTCGTTTTATCGACAATATTGTTGTCCGTAATTTTTTAATTTTCATTATGGCCCATAAATTGTCCATTGCTTTATTGATCTAATATATTTACTGATATATCTATTATGGTTAAATACTATAGTTTGCGGGTGGTGATGTCGGATTTGTCGAGGTCTCTATACGCGACTATTATTTCATATTTAATAACATTGTATTATTAATTTATATTAATATAATATGCTCATTATTAGAATGATCGAAAAATCAATAATTGAGGAATACACTTTTTTAACGATTATAACATGTCACATGATTATTATTTTGAAAAAAATATTTGTATTCAATAATAAATATCTACTTTTAGTACCGTTTTAGTTAATATTTGCTGATTAAGCCTTGCCTGGGTCAAGAGCAGATATAGTTTTAGAGCACTTTCCCTATTTTTTCATTTATTTATTGAATTTTTCTTATTGTCATTATTTAAATTAATTTGAAATTTTATTGTAGACAATTTTATTTACTCAAATAAAATATTCACATAAACAAATAGCTTTAAAATATTCAATTTTTTAAATAATTTTTTGGCAAAAACTTTGGCGGGAACGAATAAGAATATCTTTATATAAAATTTCAATTTTGAAACTAATTTCATATTTAAATGGAATATTGCGTTTCAGTGTTACTATTGAAGTGAGGGTAGCTAAGTTAATACAATTCAAGTTATTTGTTTTGTTATAATTATCTTACCCCTTATTAAATTGCATTTATTTAATCCATCATTCTAAGATAAGATTGGATTACATTTGGATTACATTAGATTTTAATAGATTGGATAAATGATCATCAATTAAAATATATGACTATCATACGGCTTGTTTTAGGATGATATTTTCCGCTATAGCATCAGACGATCCAATATTTTCAATTACATTTATTCACACTTATTTTATATGTTTATACTTATGACATCACCGATACATATAAGTATAGAACTATCTATCTTTGATAAATTTTGTAAGTTATATTTTTAATAAACATTTAGTACTTACAATATATTATTTTATATTGTAGATAAGCGTTATATAAATAATATTGATAAGATGTATATGGACAATATATTGTATATGGTATAGTCTTATGGAGAATGTATTTATATATTATTACTCCATTGACGGATCTCTTCATACATATTTTTACTCACTTGATGTTTATATCCAAACAAAATAATTTATCCCTATAGACACTCTTTCTCTTATACAATATATATATACGGTGAATTATGCAATACTGTGCAGCATTAAAAATCTATAATTACATGTAAGTAAATTACAAGTTACTTATAACATAGTACCATCCTCACGTTTTTTCCCCAAATATAAAAAAATCTAAAAGATAATAATTAATTGCCATTTGTGATATATGGCAAAAATTAATTATTGTTGCCTCGTTCTTAGGACATTATTTGAGAAGCGGACATAGCTCAGCAATATTTAGCGTATATAACAATACCCCAACATTTTAATATAAGATATTTTTATTGGGGATAAAAGTTAAATAATTAAAAAGTATTTCATAGTTTTAATATTTTTTATGGAACCTTTTATGTTTTCGATAGAAGCTACTATTAAGTTGTTATCATATACTGTATGTACTTACAGATAGCTAATAATCAATAATACGTTAGTTATAATTGATAATAATTATAATTATGCAATATTATGTGATACCTATTCCTTGCACGGTGGATTAAATTGTCAATTGTAAGCGATTATGAATTAAAAACAAAGTATAAGATATACTGATTATAAGAAATCGGTAAGGAATGTTTCATGATGTTTATGAATAGTAAGAATCTAGTTATTCTGCCATATGCAATATCTTATAAAATGAATCGAAAGTTACATCTAATACCAATTTATTTATGAATAATATATAATAACACTAAATGACTGTATTTATTCGAGTGTTCAACATGGTTATATTATCTTATTATCGTTATTTTTATATTCATATTGAAATAAAGTAAATATAACTATTGAAACAAAGTCAATTCAATCCTAAAAACAACTAACAAAATAAGTTTTACATTTTCACAATTATCCTTAGTATTCTTTTTAATTCGTTATACAATTCTTGTATATGACCATACTTATCAAAAGTTGTATGGTAGGGTAAAGTCTGGTGACTTAGGATGCTATCCAGAGACCATTTAAATATTCATTATAAACTATCGAGCAGTAGAGCCATAATGGGATTATTTAGACTACACCTGGAGGTAATTGACTAAGTTATGTTTTCTGTATTTTGAATTTAAACTTGTGAATTATTGGCTTCCATAAATTATGACATACTTAAAAATTTTTTTGATTGGCTTAATAATTGTAAACTTATTATTTTACATAATATTACACAATGCTGTTTCAATTGTAATGAATACAAACTCATAATAAAAGACTGTTTAATTTTTTATCCCTTAAAATTATGCTGGATTGATTATATTAAAATATTCAATTTATTTATATTTAAACTTTAAAACAATATCAATATTTCCTCATTTTCCATGAAAAAATAACATTTGGTTAACTCTATATAAATTTATTTATTTCATGAAATAATCAATCTAATACAATAAATACTTAAATATGGTATGGTTATATTAATTCTACATTTTACATATATTTTTTAGTCAATCATGTTTACAATTTTACTTTCAATACTGGTTTTACCTTTACGAATAAACTAAAAATTAATTATATAATCCTACTTTTTTTTTTTTTAAAGAATTATTTTCACTTTAAAGATATACTACTGCTAGTAGTAGTCTAATATTTAATTTATATGACTTGTTTACTTGTAAAAAGATTGGAATATTTAAAAAAATACACAATAGATTAAAATTTCGATTAATGTTAAGATTAGAACAAAATTACTATATTGTAATTTTATTTAGTGTTTTAATATCATTTAAGTAATGGTGGTAATGCGTTAAATGTATTTAAATTATTGTTTAATATTATGTATAGTGCACCGTAAAAATACCATTGAAGACGATTGTAATAAAGATTTAAAAAATATTTAATATATGTTTGAAAGGAAATTTGAAAGGAAAATGATATTTTGAATTACTGCAGTTGGTTCTAAAGAGAATAAACTATTATTTTTTATCTGTTACCGCTTTTATCAGCTTGGTGAATAATTTAATACAGTTTTAAAAAGTTCAAGTTTATGTGTAATTCGAATTTATAGAACTGGAATAAATTTTTTGTGCAGTTAATACTGCAACGATACTGCACAGTAATTCAAATCCACAGTTAGATATTTATTTATTTATTAGGACAATGTAGTAAACGTTTATAACTACTCGTGAAATGCGTTACTTAATGCGAATATAAGATGGAAAAGAAGGCTAGCTCTAATATTTTAGTGATCAATTTTGAAAACACACCATTCTTTATTTATTTGTTTACAAATTTACAAAAAATTGGAAAATGCTGTCTACAAAATGTGTCGAATTGTGTAATATCAAAGGTTTCACTGTGCTAACTTATAATACGTTATTTTATATAGGCTATATATAATTATATGATATATGATAATTATATAATATATGTTATTTATATATATTTTATATATACTGATAATATATAATTATTTAACGCTTTTAAGAAGTCTAAAATAATGTATAAATGTTTAATATGTGTGTGTGCGCAAGGTGTGGCATTTATTATTTAATTTCGTAAATATTATTTAGTTATTATTTAATCTATTAATACTGTAACGTAACATATTTTCTCACACTTGAAAAGTAAATCTATTGTGCTATTATCGGTAATATAGCTAACTCGGTGTCGAAAATGGAGAATTTGTTTTAATAAGGCACCTTTCATCAAAACAGCACATTTTCTTAAATGATGAATCTTCTTTACCATCTTATATATATTGTTAATGTTTGTTAATAGATAAAAGAGATATTATTAGTTAAAATTATATAAATGAACTCTGTTAATCGTATTATAATACAAAATGCTATTTCATATTTTAAATAAAGTGTTTAAATGAACGAATATAATACGAATACTATTTGCACAATATTCAAAAAAAGTTCTATCAGAGTGCATATTTCAAATGAACTCTTTTAGGATCACTAATAACTCGACAAACACAGCTGCTAGACAAGCTTGAGCTTGCTATATGAGACAACATCCTCAATATGTGTTTTAACTATGCTCATTTCCGTTTCAGAGAATAGATATTGAGCGTTTTCGAAAAGTAGAATCGGTTCCGATTCCAGAGTAGTATATATTAATAATATAATATAGTAATACTAAATAATAATATTTAAATTAATTATATGCAATAGTTGGTATATCAATAAATCAATAGTTAATTTATAATTTAATAGTTGGTCACTATCCAATTCATGACTAATTGTGACCAATTCATAAAATCTAAACTGTTGACATCTTTTAAATGCGACAGATGCGTAGGCTTGGTGACCAATTTGCACAATCAAAAAGCGACCAAATAGTATATCTATATTTATATGTACATATATTCAGTCATTTGATTTTTAATTTTTTTTATTTATAATTCTTTTCAGAAAGTTTATAAATGATGTTTTGCCTATAATAATTTATATGTTGTAAATAATATTTTTTTAATAATATAATTATAAAAGGTTATCATATTTTTAAGTTGATAATACTCCTATCACATTTCCTATAAAACTCAACTATCGCAACTAATAGCCTTACTATTCTATGAATACTATTGATTGTATACAACTCAATTATATTACTAATAATCTATAAATATCACATAAACAATGGGAACTTAATATGATACCGGCTATTGGCAAGATTAATGAGTCTATAGTTTATACAAAATAGATAATTTTACAGTAGGCTGATAATAATACACTTATAATAATACACTGATAATATTAAACTGATAATAATACACTGATAATATTAAACTGATAATAATACACTGATAATATTAAACTGATAATAATACACTGATAATTATATACTGATCATATATTTTAAGGAGTTGAATTAACGCATTGTGAGCAACAATTAGTTGAATACAGCTTTAATTGATCATTTAAAAGTAAAATAAAATTGTAAAAAATAATGGTATAAATGTATAACTAAAAGTAATTATGTGTTTTAAAATTACATTAATGAGAAAACATAGATTAATTTTTGTTCCATTTTCTCAAAGACCTAATTGTTCGACATATTCATTCTTTCAAAACAAATACATGTTAAGAACCAAAAGGATATCAAACACAGAAAAAATTAATGACCACCTTACAACAAATATCAAAATCTAACGAGAAATACATACTCCATCCAAAATCGTTTTGTCAAGAGGTTAAGTTGTTTGGGTCTATCGAGTCGACCGAAGAACTATTTGTAAACAATTATTATGTTGTTTCCTATAAAATGGTTGTCATGAAAATTTGTCTAACTATTGATTTTGCACGGTCAAGTGATGTGTATATGGCTAAAAGCTGAAAGGGTTCAAAATGAAATTGTTTCCAATTGAAAGACAATTCGTTCAATTGAAAGACAATTCGTTCAATTGAAAGACAATTCGTTCAATTGAAAGACAATTCGTTCAATTGAAAGACAATTC
>JAUZND010012963.1:0-28283 GCA_034780555.1 Coelogynopora nodosa | reverse complement strand
TATCACCTTTCTGTTTCATTTTAGTTGAAATTAAAAATTTTATTTTCATAACACTAGACGGTGACGGTGACTGTTAATTGTATAATTTTTATTTAGACTTTTACATAATAATAAAATTGTCGGTGTAGAATCTACACTGTAGATGAAGGAGCTTTCCCCAAAACAATCTTATATTTGTAATATAATTAAAATTATATATTTTATTATTTTTATAGGCTTTAATTTTTATAAGTATGCAATACAATTTGTATTCAATGAACTCTAAAAATATTATTTTTAAATAATTTAAAGTATGCATTTCGTTGGATTCTGTGTAGATTATTTAAAAAAATTATAATTCTATATTTTACTGATTTTGAATTCAATGAGATAAGTTTATATTCACTCAACAAGGTACTTTTTATTTTTAATTTTCTAAACTTTAGACTAAAATGTATTTTAGCTTATCAGATTTTCCTTTGAAACAAATTATTTGATTGAATTTATTGATGCACAAACGTTTTCTGGATTAACTACGAGCATAGAAATGTATATTTGAAAATGGACAATTTATAAAAAAATGGAAAATTTTAATATTTCTTGAATAAATGATTAGAATCGATCTAGAACTGGAAAATTAATAAAAAATGTTAAAATTTCTTTTAAAAATAATGAGAATTAATCTAAAACAGGAAAAATTTATGTAAAACGTGAAAACATGAAAGTAGAATTACAAATCCCAATGATACGCTTGAATACAATTGATATTTACAAACCAGCTAAATGTTATAAATTTCAAATCCCCATCAAGATTACTGAACCAGTTAACTGCAGTTTAATCTTGGCAACAACGTGCCGCGTAATAAATAATATGAATCATAGTCGGCACAATGTCATGTGTTTACTTGACAATGTTATAACAAACAATATTACGAGTCCAATTTCGTTCCGAAACTGGACATTTGTTATAATTTTAATAACTTGTCATTTAATTGAATTTATTATAAACTCAACGTTAATTTTATAGTTATTTTTTTACAGTATATTAATAACTAATATGGATAACGAAAACACACACACACTCACTTTAAAAGAAGACTCAAACGTACCAGAGGAGATACAGACCGCAGTTGTGCCCTATCTGAGCGAAATACTCAACAAGAGTGTTTACTTAGGGGATATTGAGAAAAAAGCAACTCAAAATGATTTGTCGGCATTTTTGAATTCGCGTAGAACGTTTCCATGCTCTGTTTCATTGAGGAGTTCGGACAAAAACAGAAAGTTCAATCACGCATTCATAAACTTTCCATCTCACGATATCGGTATATAAAAAATTATTAATAAATGACTTATTTTTAAAATTTTTTACAGCTCAAGAGTGCATCAACAACATAAATTTGGTCTGCTTTATGGGAACACCCATCCGAGCAAATTGGAATTTTGAGAATCAAAAAATGTACGAACGAAATGACAGCAATCTTTATATTCAAGGATTGTCGGGTTCTTTGAACTTTAGGGATTTGCATGCCACATTGTCGCAATTTGGTTCTATTCACTCGTTAAGAATGCACGGTACTGGCATCGAGAGATATGCATATGTGCAATTTTTGAACAAGCCTGACTCAGATAAAGCTATGCGTATGTGCAACAATACAAAGTTGGATGGTCTAAGTATACGAATTAGTAGGTGTAGGGGAAAAGATAAAAAATCCATGCTTCCCTACAACATTTATGCCAAGAATTTTGACAAAAAATGGAGCGATAAAGTGTTTAAAGAATTTTTCGAACCTTTTGGAAATGTAATTGGTCATAGGGTTATGAGATCTAAAGAGGGAAAATCTAAAGGATATGGATTTGTGTGCTTTGATGAACCAAACAATGTGATTGAAGACCTCAAAGACTACATGACAGAGTACACAGAGACGTTAAAAGACGGGACAGTGAGAGAGAGGAGTAAGCCCATTTACTTGAATGTTGCACAAACAAAGGAGGAACGGAGTGAGAAGATTTTGAGGTTGTTGAAAGAGGGAAAAAAGACCATGGGGAGTAAATCTAATGTGTACGTCAAATTATTTCCTCCGTATTTTACCGACAACGACTTGATTAATACATTTGAGAGATTTGGGAAAATAACTTCGGCGACGGTAATGAAGGACGAAAATGGGAAATCAAAATTCTTTGGATTTGTAGCTTTCGAGACTGAAGAGGCGACAACTGCTGCTTTCGAAATGAACGGAAAATTGGAGGTTTTGAGGCGAAAGTTGTACATCAATCGAGCCATGACTAAAGAGGAAAGATCACTATTGTTATCTTCAAGAACCAAAATTTTCGTGGCACCAGAGCCTGTAATTGAGACTATCGAGCCTGTTGCTCCTGCATTTGTTCCTCATCCCATGAATGGTTTCCAACAGCCGGTTCCCATGATGTTCAATCAGAATGCGCGGAATGTTGGCCCACGGATGCAAATTTTCAACAATTCCAAATATCCGATCCCCGAGAACGTGGTTATGAATGGAAACATGTTTAATCCTCAGAGTATGCAACCTTTCCAGAATATGGCCATGCGAGGCTTCAAATTCAATGCTTCAGTACCTTACAATAAGAACAACATGGTCAGCAATAACTTTTATCCTCAAAATGGAAGATACAACGGAGACAGGAGAAACAACAACAGAAACAACAGACACGTGGAAAATCCCTTGCTCCTTACTGATGGAATCTATCCTTGCCAAGTAACTGCTACACACCCAGATTCTTTGCAGCAAAATCTTCCGGCACAAGACGGCGCTCAACGAGAAGATCCAGAGGCTGTGACTCAAGATAAGACAGAATCTGTTGATACTGGCCTTTCTGCACCGGCTGATGAGAGACTGGATCAAATCAGAGATAGCATGTCCGCCTCTGCATTTACTCCTGCAGATCGGGACATGATTTATGGAAATTTCATGAAAATGACAGAATCTGCAAAAATTACATTTGTGGACAATTTCGTACTCTTACAATTAAAGACTGGTGCCAAGACTGTTAACGTGAAAGGCTTAACAAACATTGCAGCAACCGTAGGAGCAAATCTCTTCCCCGGTATGACTCTTGATAGCTTTGCTCCCATTTTGTTTAATGGGCATTGCCTCAGAGAACTGACTCAGTTGTTTGAGTGAGTTTCCGCAATCATCAATTAATATAAATTTAGTGTAGTCATAAAATTAGTGTTATCCATACAAAACAATAAAAATATAATAAATAATTTTTTATTTATTTATTTAAAACACAATTGTTTGTAATATCAACAATTTGTTTTACAGCTTGGTCCAAGTTTTTGGGAATGGGATATTTATTTTCGTTGCAATATTCATATAGTTTTTTGAGCTTGATTAGAGTAATTTCCAACTGATTGTGATAGTACTGTTTCTTTTCGTCTAATTGTGCAATTTTCTGTAGTAATAATTTGTCATGTGTTTTTGCTTTTATACGACTCCTTTTAACAGAACTGTTGTTTTTTTGTCGACGTATGTTGTATTTAATATCAAAAGTTGAGGAATACGCCTTTTCAGCCATTTTTTTGCATTTGAAGAATAAACAAAGATTTATATAAATTTATTATTTACAAATGTAATAAAAAATTTATTTGTTTTAGAATTTTATTTTTTCTAACAAAATTTCAAAAATAATAATTATTAATAAAATCATTTAATTTTTTATATAAAAGTGTTGAATCGCAACCATTCGAATGCATTCTGTAGCATGTTGTTGGAAACTCAACAACAAAATTGAAAAATAGAAAAATAGAAAAATTGTTTATAAAATTTATAAATAATATAATTAATTAATATTTTAATACAATGAAAAAAAAGTCGGCTCCCGCATTACGGTAAATAAATCATTTGAAAATATATTTTAATTTTTTGTTAGAGATAGGAAAATGGATATTGATCTCATTATTGTCAAAAATGAAAATAAAAAGTTGGAAAATGACTCGCAATTGATGAATCTAAGACTGGAAAAGTTTAAAATTGAGAAAATGATTGAAAGGAGAGAAAAAGGTTGCAAAACTTTAAATATGGCAACAGAAAAACAGTATTCTGTGATGGATCTCAAAAAAGTTTTTTAAAAATTAAATTTAATTAAAAATTGTTATAAACATGTCAACATTAATGTTAACATTTTTTAGATTTCCAAAAATCCTTCAAAATTCAAAATTGTCTCTCTTACAGGTAGTGCCGATTCACGTTGTCTGAAAAAACAAATTGAAAAAATTGAAAAAATTGAAAAAATTGAAAATGATTATTATAAAATACAAAGTCCTACACACCACATTGCCCCTCAAATAAACCTAGAAATTAAACAATCTACCATATCTACATCCACAAATGAACCATCTTTTTTAGAAAAAAATTTTGAAAATGTAGAAACTTTACCAACGTCATTTTCTTCCAATTGTAACAAATTTATCCAAAATGAAAACTTTTTACATAAACTTAAAACATTGTCCGTTAAAAAACCACTTAAATTGGAAACTTGTACCACAACAGTCGACTTATTATCGCATTCAATGGACATTAAATTCTCAAGCAATTTATCCTATGCAGAAAGGCTCATTTTAAGAAATTATAAAAGACAGAAAAATGAAAAAAATGACAATCAAATTTATTCAACTAAACTATCAATAATTAATATACCAAAAGTTATATACGACTTGGAAAATGTTGCAAAAAGATACCACGATGTGGCTGAATACGAATCGTCATTAACACACTTTTTTAATAATTCAATTACAAACGAACAAGTCAATTTGAAGAGTGTCATCAGCAAGCTGTCCGATTGTAATAATCTTTAAAAATAATTTATAAAAAATTTATTTCAGCAATGTACGATTCATGCTATTTAGAACACGAACAGCCGATTTTGTACGTGAGAGAAGAGAAAAACGGTTATAAAATTAAATTTGAAAAAATTATCACTTTAATTAATATTCAAATAGTGAAATACATACGAAAGCCTTTTCCAACAGTTAAAAAATCAAATCAAGAAGGGTAAATTATCAAATCAGTCATTTTAATTAGTTTCATCCATCATATGATTAGTATCAAATCACACCCACCCAATAATTACGCCAAAGACATGGACTCGATATTTGATGTCAATTATTCTGATGATAATAATAATTCGGATATTGGTGATGTTAGTCTCGTACAAAGCTTGGTATAGTAGTAGTATACCATCAATTGTCAACATTTTTTATAATTTTTTTAAAATATAGAGTATAATTAATGTAATCATTGGAAAATATATTTCTAAAATCCTTCACTGATGATTATATACAGCATTGTAGCCCTCAAATATCAATACTTATATATATAAATATTATAACATGTTGAATGTAATTTTAACAATCTTTTTCAACCTTGTTATTTTTTTAACAATTTTCGGCAATTTCATTACTATATATGTCATTTTGAAGAATAAATCACTCAGGAGAAAAAGCATAAACATTTATATTTTGAATCTAGCTGTAGCAGATCTTTTACTCGGTATTGTGGTATTACCTTTATCTGCTTATCAAGAAATAATAATTGGAATACAGTTACATCACAACATTTGTGTAATTTGGAGTTTTCTCGACATTTTTCTCTGTAATGCCTCTATATACTCATTAAGCTTTATTAGTTTACAGAGATTTATAGGCATTACTCGACCAACTGCCAACTTTTCTGTGTATTTATCCAAAAAAATCAAAATTTTGATATTTTTTATATGGATTTTATCTGCAATAGTAGCCATTTTCCCTACTATCGATAGAATACAAACATATACCTTGGAATACAATAGTAATGGATGTCACCTTTCGAATAAAAAAATAGACGTGATAATAACGTGTTTGTTATCCTTTTATATACCCAGTATATTTGTTGTTTACTTCAATTGTGTCATATTATACAGGGTTTTAAAAAGAAACAAAATGTTTATGATTAACTCATTTACTACTCCGAGATGCAGCTCATCGAATGTGCAAGTGTTGGATATAAAAAGATTAGGTAGTGTAAAAAATAGAGCCATAATATCGGAAAAGTGTCAAGAAAAAATGCTACAACGGTCTTGTTCAGACAACTGCATTTCTTTAAGGCACTCCAAGATATCAAACTCTTGTCAAATGTTGAAGAGGGAACTAATGTCATTTTCGATCAATAAACGTAATTAAATTAATTAAATAAACTCATGAATGCCATAATTTTATCGTTTGTATGTGATACAAAAGTATAATTCTTTAAAAATAATTAATATACATTTTATAATAATTAAAGACTTTAAATCTCGGAAACAATCAACTGAAGCAATATATAAAACTATGGTAGATAATGAATTAAACGTAATATTACAAAATGTATAATATTTATTATATTATTAATATACAATATGGATAATTAATTCTACTCAAATTTTTTTAGATTATATAATATTCATTTCACTCTACAAGGTTTTTAAATTCTTAAAAACAACCTATTGACACAAAAAAATTATACCATTTTTATTAATTAACAGAAAAACTATAACTTCAAAAATATGTTAAATAATTAGCTAAACATTTTTTGTATACTTTGATTGTATAATTTTAAATAACATATCAAAAAATAAGAGTAAAATATTAATTATTAAATATTATGTACACCAAATATCATGAAAATAAAAGATAGTCGAGTTACATGCATTTGTCGTTTTGACGTTGAATTACCCATATATAAAAATTAATTCAGGCAAAAAGACCAACTAGAATGTTTCTATCTATAGATATAAAGGACAACATCCAACCAAACTTAAAACGTATCAATTCCGATAGAAAGGCAACTAGAACGGTAGCCATTATAGTTGGACTGTTTATACTGTGCTGGTTTCCATTTTTTGTACTACACCCCATAGGTAAAAAAATAAACAATTAAAAAAAGCTATTTTAAATAATTATAATCATTTCCATTGATTTTATAGTAATAATTTATTTAGATGTCATAACAGGTAACTCAATCAATACAACGTTATTAAAGGTAACATTTTGGTTGGGGTACATAAATAGTACTATCAATCCTCTAGTATACATTTTTTCTTCTCGTGATTTGATGGTAGCTTACAAAAAATTGTTTTGTGTCAAATAAAAAGTTTATATAAATGTATTTGCATCACTAGCATAATAATTAATTATAATTTAATTAATTTAGTAAATTTTTTAAAATTATAATCTACTAATGTAAAATATTCAGATATCCAGCATCATATCCTAAAGTAAATTTATTTATAAAACGTTTACTTAAATTTTTGACAAAATGTCACTAATATTTGTAATCATTATATTTTACGCATTCATTATTTTTACAATTATTGGTAATTTTATAACAATTTTTGTCATTTTAAAAACTTACAAATTGAGAAATAAAAGAATAAACATTTACATTCTAAACTTGGCTATAGCTGATTTTTTACTTGGAATAATTGTAATGCCACTATCCGCATATCGTGAAATTTTTTCTGAACTGCAGTTGCATCGAAATGTTTGTATAATTTGGAGTTTTCTCGACATTTTTCTCTGTAACGCATCTATATACTCACTAAGCTTTATCAGTTTACAGAGGTTCATAGGTATTACTCGCCCGACTTCTCATTTGGCCATTATGTCCACTAAAAGAGTAAAAGTTTTGATATTTTTAATATGGATATTCTCCGCGATAATAGCCCTACTTCCTACATCTGACATAATATTTACAGATACCAACAATTGGAACACGGATACAGATGGATGCCATCTTTCCAACAAAAAACTAGATGTAATAATGACCTGCATGTTTTCTTTCTACATTCCTACAGCATGTATTGTTTATTTTAATTATGCCATTTTAAAAATTGTCACTGAAAGAAACTTGTCTATCGCAAGATCAATTACATCATCATTCAGGTTCTCTACCACACAAAGGATGGAAAATGAAAAGAAACAAGTTTATGTAAATGGAAAAAAAAAGCTTCCAAAATCAAAGTCTGATAACGATATTTCAAAAAGAGCTGAACCATATAAATTATTAAAATGTGGTAAAAAATATCTTTCTGAAAACAAACGTAATAAATTTATTATATTGATTTTAAAAATATATTTTTAGTTGAATTACGTAAAAAACAAGAAAGCACGACAATATCAGATAATACCAGTGATGTAAATTTACAAGAAGTAATTAATATCTAATATATTATAATATTTTAGACTCTTCCAAACACGTGCAAATTACATATACCCAACGACGGAGAAAAAACAACCACGAATAAAAAGAAGCGAGTAAATTCTGACAGAAAGGCAACTAAAACAGTTGTCACCATTGTAGGTATGTTTATATTTTGCTGGCTTCCTTTCTTTCTACTACATCCTATTGGTAATTAATATTTATTATTGACTTAAAAAATAATTATACTAGATGTCATCACAAACAACTCAATTAACAAAACAGTAATTAAAGCAACTTTTTGGCTGGGATATATTAACAGTGGTATTAACCCTCTTATATACATTTTTTCATCTCGTAATTTGATGAGAGCTTACAAAAGTTTGTTTTGTATGAAATAAAATGATAAACTACATTTATTGATCAATAAATACTTATCTAGAGGATTATTAAATGTATTACTCATGTATTAAATTATTAATTTTAGATTCAATTATCTGAATTTTTTTGTTACTAACTAAATAATGGATTTAGTTATATAACTATTATTTATTACCTTACAATTTCTTAAATTTGTATATTCTGATTCTTACAATATTTATTTTGATAAAAGAAAAATGTTGTATATCGCAATGATCATTTTATTTCATTTCATGATATTTTTCACAATAGCCAGTAATTTTCTAACCATTTACGTCATTTTAAAAACACATACTTTAAGACATAAAAATATATACTTGTACATTCTGAATATGGCTATAGCTGACATTTTACTCGGAATAATTATACTCCCTCTATCAGCCTATCAAGAAATTATACACGATATGCGATGGAATAATAATATTTGTATATTTTGGAGTTTTTTGGATATTCTTCTATGTAATGCTTCGATATACTCCTTAAGCTGCATTAGTTTACAAAGATATCTTTGTATTACTCGACCAACATCCCATTGGGCTTCACCATCCACTAAAATGACAAGAATTTTGATACTTTTAATATGGATATTATCGGCAATTGTAGCCTTCCTTCCAACGATAGGTAGAATAACGAATCAAACAAATAAATTGGACAATGCAAATGGATGTAATATTTCCAATCAAAAAATATACGTGATAATATCTTGTCTACTTTCTTTTTACATTCCTACATCATGTCTGGTTTTTTTCAACTATACCATTTTAAAAAGAGTCATCGAGAGAAATATGTTTATATCAAAATCACTCACTTCTTCGTGTAACAGTATTCCGAAAACATGCAATGAAAATGTGGAACTGGAAAGGAATGACAATATTTCGAAAAAGTTTATAAATAAAAGAAAACTTACAACGGGTTTTTTTTGTGAATATAAAATTAATATTTATAGAAATTATATTTAAAGATGGTCAAAATAACATTGAAATTGACAACCAGAAAAGAATCGTACAAAGCACAAGTGATAATTTTTTTTTAATTATATTTTTAGACAAAACAGAATAGAAACATACTAATTATCCCCGATACGTTACAAAAAAATGTTCAAAATAAAATAAAACACATACACTCTGACAGAAAAGCAACTAAAACAGTATTAATCGTTGTAGGTTTATTTATATTTTGCTGGTTTCCCTTTTTTCTGCTCTACCCAATAGGTACTTGTATAAATATCGAAAATATACATTATTAAAATAATATAGACGTCCTCACAAACAATTCAATAAACAAAACATTGTTAAACGTGGCATTTTGGTTAGGATACGTAAACAGTACAATCAATCCTCTCGTGTACATTTTTTCATCTAGGAATTTGAAAAATGCTTACAAAAAATTGATTTGCACGAAAAATTAAATGTTAATTAGTAATAATTATAAAATGTATTAAACATTCCAATTATTTAAACAGCATCCTGAACTTTTGGTTCGTACCTACCATCTTCTGTGGTGTCAAAAGTTCCAAAATTCCCTGCCATAGTTTCTCCCGCTTCGTTAGTAGCCATTTCGACGCCATTCTTATTAGAATGTGCTTCCATTAAACTAGCCACTAAATGACATTAAAAAACACTTTTATGAAAATATTACAGCTAAATTTTGGCTTCTTGATAACTTTTATTTTTCTGATAAAAATATCCTCCATGGCATAAATCCTTGAAGAAGCCAATTCTATCGTTTTGTCCGTGCCTCCCGGAGATCTAAAATCAATTAAAAATTAAAAAAATGAAATTTTTGTTAATGATTACATCAAGTTGCTTAAACCAGCCAATGTGGATTTTGAAAAGTTGTCAATCAAAATTTTAGTCATTATCGCCCGCAACTTTTTAACCTGACTCGCTTTAGCATACGCTGTTTTGTTTTGATTTTTTCCCTTTTTCGTCAATCCAATGCAGAATACTCTCAAAAGATAGCCATCTGAAGTCTTGACATTTGTAAACACTTCAACCATGGTCTAAAAAAAATTTAAATTAAAAATGTTCAATTAACTTTACCTGTTTCTTCTTGATAATAGACTTTTGCTTGTCTGTCGTGAGACACATTCCGTGAAAATTTGTCAAAACATTCCTCCCATCAATGTGTTCAGCAATCAACTTTATTTTTATATAATTTACAGAATTGTTGGGCACCAAATCCTCATAATTGGTTTCAAAGACACGACCTTTGAGGGAATGAGATGCAATTTCTAAAATTTAAATTTATTATCAACATAAATGACAAAATAAATTTACTGGTTCCCCATGTTTTAGTGACGATTGTTTCACCAATTTTTCTTTTCGTGTAGAACGATGGAGCCATTACATCGTACCATTCCTTTTTTGAAAATGGATCAATGCTATAATTATAAAAGTTGAAAATTATCATCAAATTTGTATTTATTTAATACGTCTTTTTCTTTTGACCCTTCTTTCCTCCTTTAGATAAACGTTTATTTTTTCCAACAGCCATGATGCGGTAGAAAATCAAATATATTATCACGTGGTAAAGAAAACTTTATTTGTAAACTTTATAATCGCTCTAATGTTGTTCCCGTGACAACTCTTATAATTTCAACTTGTACTTTTTTTATTCGTTATGGTGATTATTAGATTGATATCAAAAACAAAAAGTGTCATTTCACCTCTGACTTTTCAATTTTGGATTGGACAAAGGACAAATTTCGTGTATTTTAAAAAAAATTTATCAATGTTAATAATATTTAAGAACAAATATCGATAAAAGAGCTCATTATCACAGTAATAAGACCGATTTGTCCCTTAAAAGAGTGATATTATCTGTACCTGATGCACAATTGACTCATAAGTCAAAAGAAATAAAATTCAATGTAGGGTACATTGATACAGGTTCAAAATTACCTTCTGTGACTAAAAAAAGAACCGAAACTGTCCTTATTTTTCACGGTTCCCCCGAGTCTCACAATTCTCTCATCAATATCGTCCAGTGTTTGGTTGAAAATGGTTTTCGAGTTATTGTACCCAATTTTCCAGGATTTGGCTTTACCTATGCTTTAGATAAGAGACAGGAAGATTTTTTCAAACATTCAGTCCATGAAAAGGCAAATTTTATCAATGTCTTTATGAATAAATTACGCCTCACTAGAGTAGACATGATGGTTGGTCATAGTGCTGGTACAGGCCCCATGTAAAAAATTTTTACAATTTTTAAAATGTTGAAAATCATTTTTAGGTGGCTCATGTACAATAAAATAAATTCCACCTGTAAATTGGCCGTCTCCATTTGCGGAATACCTAATCACAAAAAAGTTCGTTCAATGAGGCCATTCTGGTACCTAAAGTTGGTGGCAAATTCATGGTAATAAGAAAATCTATAATTAATAATTAATATTTCCTACTTTTCTTTTCAGGACCAAATTCCGCCCATTTTCAATATTTGCAATTATGTGTTTTTTAATATACCGGAAAAGCTTTTCCTTTGAAAACATTTATAAACTCCTCAGAGTAATAAGAACAGCCAGTTACATGGACAGGTCCTACATGACATATATCGCAAAGAATTTGGCCAAAAAGGACAAAAAATTGTTATATTTCTACACAAACGATCCCCTTGTCGAATGTGATTTACAAAAGGAGTTTTCTGAAATTCTTGGATGTATAAATCACGTAGAAATTATTAAGAAAAAGACGAAAAATAACAAGCAATTGGAAAATTTTGATTCAACTACCAATCCTTACATTTCAACTTGTCAAACGTTGGAAATTCTAAATCATAACTCGAGTGCAATACACATTGACAATGATACTCATCACCCTTTTTGGGACCCTTGTTTGGCCAATGTAATGATGAATATTACAATTAACAAATTTAGAAATTTGTAAAAAATAAAATTATTTTTAAAGTTATTTTAAAAAATAAACAAAAAATCTCTCGAGAAGCCGTTTCCCTGTTGACTGATTTTGTGAGATTAAAATCTCAAATCTTCACAATTGCTAAAAGTAACATATTTACACAACAACATCCTTCATTGGTGGGTTTCTATTTCTAGAATAATATTTATCAAAGATTGTGAGAATATTTACATAAATATTGTAACAGCATTTTAGCAAGACAAAATGGACTCTTTAAAAGGTTATGATGATGTTGTAGCCGAGTATTTTGAACCTTTTTTGCAAATATCGAATAAATTGGGAGATAAAGTTAAGGAATTGGTAATTTTTTTCCAACAATACTGTGAAAATGTGAAATTATATTAAATTTTTCCATTTTCAGGGAGCATTAGTCAATATTGTTGTTGAAGAAACGAGAAAAATTGTTGCGTTAGCTGAAACTGTCAAAAAACCAACAGATGTAATTTTTTATAAAAAATTTTCAAAGAAATGTGTCTTATAATTAATTTTTTACGAAAAAAAACCAACATTTTTCAGATATTTTTTAGAACGTTACATTTTTAAATAGTGGAATGTATACAAAAATATTTAAAAAAAACTTGAAATTATTTATAATAGAAACAACTTGCCACTATTTTGGGTCCACTATCCAATGCTATATCAAAAGTTCAAGATTTCCGATCCAACAACAGGAAGAATGAATTTGAGAATTATTTTGCTGCAATATCAGAATCTATTCCAGCATTTGGATGGGTTCAAGTTTCTCCCACTCCCTCCCCTCATATTAGCAACATGTGTGATTCTGGTCAGTATTACACCAATAGAATAGTTGTTGACGCCAAGAAAAAATCACAAAAAGATCCTGTCAATTGGACTAATCATTGGATCGATTTTCTAAAAAACATGTCCGTATATGTACGTAAAGTTCACACTACAGGACTAGAATGGAACAAGAATGTAAACTATTGAAATAAAAATATATTTATTTATTTTAAAATATAAATATATATAGGGAGCTCAATTTAATGGTACCATACAAACACAAGAAAAAGTTAAGACATCTAAACCAGTGGAGACATCAAATTCTGGTTCAGGAATGACAAATTTATTTTCTGATATTAATTCTGGATTGAAAATAACCAAAGGGTTGAAACATGTGGATAAAGGAGATGTCCTTCCTAAACCAAAATCTGCAGGTCATAGATCCAATAATTCGTTGGTGGAACAGGCTAAAAAGACAGTGGTTGTTAAAAAACCAAATAAACAGCATGCCGGGAGAAAATGGATTATTGTAAATATAATATTTATAAAATATTTTTTATAATTATTTTAGGAAAATTTTGTATCAGACTCGGTCGAAATTGACATTCAAGACAAGTCAGAGACTTGCATGTTAATTGGAAATAAAGACAGTAAAATTACAATCAATAAAAAACACAACTGTGATTTAATAGGTAAAATTTTTACAATATATATTTTCACAAGTTTTTTCTAGAAAATTGCATAAAATGCAACATTATGGTCGACAATGTAATTTCTACTATTGATATAGTCAAGTGTAAAAAGTGTTACATTTATGTAATTTATAAATTTTGAGAAAAAAGTTATTGAAATATATTTAGATTAAAACTGGAGTGGGTTCGGTCAATATCGACAATTGCGACGAAGTTCAGATTTACGTCTATGATGAGTACTTTTAAAACATTGTTATAAAAAAATTTTAATTATTTTTCTATCAGTACCAACCCAATTACAGTCGTGACCAACACGTCATCCAGTATCAACATAGTAAACATTCACAAGGATCTAACCGAGGTTTTATTTTAAATAAATTTATAAAAATTGTTATAAAAAAATTATATTTATCAAATATTAGACTGAACACGCTTTGCCTTCTCAAATAGAACACAAATGGGACAAGAAAAAGGTTTTGTCAGAAATTGTGGCCATAGAATAAGCTTACAAGAAATTTGAACAAGTATTATTTTTACTTATTATTATTTTAATTTACTAATTCTCAACTGTTTTAAAATTTTATTTAATTTAATTAAACATTTTTTCCTGTTAATCAAATTTACATTTGATTTATTCGTCACTTGAACTATCATCAACCTCATTAACACAAAATGTTTGATTAAAATCAATTCCGCTTTCTAAAAATGTGGGCAATTGTTGTTGAGTGTCGAATAAATTGGCAGGAAATTTCAATTCAATATTTGGGGCATTGAGGGTGAAATTATCCTCGTTACTCATATTACAAAATACGAAATTGTACAGTTTCTAAATTTTAAAAAATAAAAAAAAACAGTTTACACTTTTTTTGTAAAAAACTTGTAAATAAATTACCGTTATTGAGTCAAATTTAGAAAATAGCCTGCAAATTATCTTATTTCTCATGTTGACACGAACATTAATGGCGTCCTTTACAATTTCCTCCGTTTTTGATTCCAGTTGTTTTTTCATTTCTGCTTTTATTTTTTCCTTTTCTAATTTTTTTTCGTGTTTTTTCTTTTCTTTTTCAATTTTTTGTTTATCCAACTCTCTTTGTTTTTTCGCTTTTTCTTCGTCCTCTTTTCTCTGAAATAAAATTTTAAAATATATTTTTTAAAAAAACTTAAACCTTCAATTCATCAAGTTTCAACGTTTTTTGAAAATCTTCATCTTGTTTTTTTCTTAATTCACGTTCAATTTTTAGTCTTTTCCTAAACGGAAAAATGTAAAATTTTTTTTAAAAATTTTGAATGATTTTTTTTAATATCGATCGAAAAATTGGAAAAAATCAGACGACCATCCTCAATTATTTATACATATAAGTGCTGGATCACATTTTCAAATTTTCAGTTTTGATGAAAAAAAATAATAAACAAAATTTTTTTTTAAATTAGCTACAGGTTAAAATATATTCTCTGAAAATATATAAATGGGTACCAAGTTCAAAATATTATCATGATTGCAACCATTATTTATTATTTTTTTGTATGAGATTAATTTAATATCATTGATATAATAATCGTTGACCTTAAAGCATTCTTCTTGTATGATAATTAAATCATTACAATACAGAAATAACCAATTAATAATGTTCAATAATTATAATTGTTAAATTATATAATTCTCACCTCTTTTGTTGATATTCTTCAATAGGGTGTTGAAACCTTAAAATAAGTTTTTCAATAGTTAATTTCAACCTATCTGTGTCTAAAATAATAATATAACTACAACTATACTTATAAGTATAAATTCTTACCAGAAATTCCATATATCCTTCCAATAACTTTGCTGGTACTTTCAATGTGTGCAAAAATGACGATACAAGGAAAACATTCAACTCTCAATGTCTGAATAGCTGAAAGGAAAATGATTAAATAATAATTATAAAAATAATCCAATATAAACATTATTTATAATAATGTACCAAATTTGTATTGCTCAAAATCTGAATTATCATTACACCCCCATGTAGAATGACCATTTAAAATGCGACATAAACTCTGATCGATAAAAATGGATCTAAATACTAATTTTATAAAATTAGGAAAATCAATTTAAAAAAATCTAAACGCCAATTAAACGCATAAATTATGCTATTGACATAATAATTTCATTAACCCCATATAGTGTAATAAATAAATCGATACCACCCTGTTAACAAAATACATTTAAAACAATTCTTTCTAGTAAAAAAACTTGCATGTATTAATAAAATAATGTATGGTGTAACAGAAAATTGTGAACAGAATTGACAAAGGAAAAACAGAAAATTACTTTCAACATTCCAGGTATAATAATGATTAAACGACAACAGGTTCTAGTTGTTTAACAATACCTTTTATTTTATTAATATATATTAATATAATATTCTATAGCTCATTTTTTAATATTAGACGATTGCAACCTATAGATAAAGTAAGTTCATTAACATGTCGAAAAATTCCGATAAAAAAGACGTAAAGAATGTCAACGGTAATTTTAAAAATATTAATAATTTATTTTAATAAAGAGGCGGAAAATGTTGAGAATCAAGAGGAAGAAATTGATATTGATTTGGAAGCAGAAGATGTTCAAGCTGCCACCAAAATGATGCAAAAAAGATTTAGAATAAAACAAGAAAAAAGTGTAAAACAAAAGGAAAATGAAAGTAAATAACAGCAGTGTCATTTAATCAATATAAGTATCTATCTATATAATTAATGATAATTAATTAATTATTATACTATGTATTATGAATAAATATATACATATTTTCAACGTAATATTTATATTATATCAAAGTTTAAAAAAATACCTAAAATAGTCTACGCATTCTATACAGTTTGGGTTGCTGAATAGAGCAATGGTAACGTCTCCATTATCTTTCACGTTTTGGAGTATCTAATAATTTTTTTATAAAATGAATACAACATTTTTTAAAAAGTTACTTGATGAAAGTTGAGATTTGACAAGTTGATGAACCACGAACTTTTTTCAGTTGTGGATATGGAATCGGAAAATTGAAGATTATTGTTGTGCTGTAAAGTGGGATGGTTTTTACAAACGTGGTTAGAAATTGATTGTTTTGCTAAATTTATTTAAACGCCGCATATTATTTAAATTTTAAAATATATAATTTAAATACCTGGGAGGAAGAGGAAATTATAAACTAAAATAATAATTATAAAAAATATCCAATTAAAAAGAGGAAATTTAATAAAAAATAAAAAATAATGAAAATCAATGTGAAATATGAAAATTCATAAAAAAGGTGAGAATTATATAGTAAAATTAAAATCCACCAAATATTGGAAATTTATTTAAAAAATGGTAAATATAAATTTAAAATTAAGGAAAAATGTTTGAATTATGAATCCAATCTGAAATACTAAAATTCATAAAAAATGTGAGAATTTAAATATAAAATTATGAAAATCAATCAAAAACTTGAAATTTAATTTTAAAATAATTAATTAAAAACAATTAAAAAAACTTTAGACTTTAACATTTAAATTTTAAACTTCAAATACCTACCAACCCGTAAAACATTCTTTAAAATTTGAATAGGTATTGTAAAAAAGTAAAACAAGCTTAGGTAATAATTTTGAGTGGTATTTATAGTCATTTCTACCATATCATCATCTGCACTGTTTGTAGCTGCTTCTGCATCATTTTCTCCCTGGACACTAAAAAAATAATTTAAAAAAATTAAAAAAATTAAAAAAACAAAAATACCCATTTAAAATACTTCTCCGTGCTCTCATACCGGTTATACCACTTATACTTGAAGTATCTGCTTCGATTTCATCACTATTTCGTTTTGAATGTACATAATGGTGATTTATCGCAGCTGATAAATCATAAGTATATCTCTCCAAGGTTGTTTTAGCATATGCTGTATCATTAAGTCCGGTAATATTCTTTTAAAAAAATCTTTAAAAAAATACTATTTGTTGTGTTACCTTAAATTGAAAAATTAAATCTTGCTTCGTTTCACCAGTCATTTCTTCAGATTCAGACATTTTCAAATTTATTAAATAAATGCAATTGTTTAAATTTTAAATCTACAAGTTTATTTGTAAATTAATATTAAAAAAGAAATTTTCAGGTAAAATTTAATCCTTGTTAATTTTACATGTCCTAATTCACAAAATCAGTTCAAAAATGTTCCTAAGGTGTTAATTTTATTTACAATGTAAAATAAATAACTTTATTGAATAAATAAATTAATTAATTTTGAAAATTAAATTTAAAATTTAAATTGTAAACAAATTTTAGACAAGAAAAATTAAAAAAAAATATTTTAAAATAAATTTATTTTATCAAATTTTATCAATTTTGATAATAATTATTTAAAGTTGAATCATTGAACCAATATTATTGATATTTTTTCTAGGTCGATTGAAAATTAAATATGAAAATTTATAACACAACTTTGAGTCTTAATTTTTTGGTTAAAACTCCCAGACTGAAATATTGGTGGTAGTCAATAATAAATTTCCAATTTTTATACATTGCCACATTTTATAACAAACCATATCAACTGATATTGACGTATTACCAATAAAGTACTATTAATCTTGCACTTTTTCTAAACAAGTTTTTGATTCTCATTTTAGTAACTATTCAAAATTAAAAAAACGGCTCTTTACTTTATTACTAACCTTTTTTGATTTATTCTAAAAACATAAATGGGAAATATTATAGTAGCTATCCGACAATTTTTGCGGATAAAGAAAGAAGTTAGAATTTTGATGGTTGGGTTGGACGCTGCAGGAAAGACGACAATTTTGTACAAACTAAAACTGGGGGAAATTGTTACAACCATTCCAACTATTGGTACATTATACATTTTTTCCAAATTTTTTAATTTTTACATTTTTCGTAGGATTTAACGTTGAGAGTGTTGAATACAAAAATATTTCGTTTACAGTGTGGGATGTCGGTGGTCAAGATAAAATACGACCTCTGTGGCGTCATTATTTCCAAAATACACAAGGTATATTAAAAAAAGTATACATTATTCATTTTTAGCTCTAATATTTGTCGTGGATGCGAATGATCGAGAGCGTATACCAGAGGTACGAGATGAACTTAATCGAATGTTAAATGAAGATGAACTCAGAGATGCCAAGTTGCTAATTTTCGCCAATAAAATGGTTTTTTGAAATTTGTTTTAATTTTATTTTAATTTTTTTAAACTAGGACTTACCTAACGCATTATCAGCGGCCGAAATAATCGACAAGCTAGAATTAGGAAAACTAAAGCTCCGACATTGGTATGTCCAACCTTCGTGTGGTACATCTGGAGATGGATTATACAGAGGACTGGATTGGATCTGTAAAGAAATTAACGACAGCTGTTAGTGTGATAGTTATGTTTATCTTTTGGTACAAAGATTAAAAATAAACGTAAAATCTTAAGATTTGTTGTTTTGGGTTCATTGATTTATTGATTGATTTTTATTACAATTTTAAAATTAACAGGTTTATTAAACACGCCGGGTTGGTGAAAGAATTATTTAAATTAACAGAAAATTTTCAAAATAGATAAATTTTTCCACTTCTAAGTTCATTTCTTTTTGGAAATTATACTTTATTTACGTATATACATAAATCTGTAAATTTTTTTTTGTAAACAATAGATATTTAAAAAAATAAATTAACATTATTTATCGCTCATTAATTTTTGAAATTGCCATTTTATACATTCAAATTATAAATATTTATAACATCAAATAGTATTTATAAAAACAAAACATTTTAATTTATGTAAAATTTTGTTTTTTAAATTACATGTCTTTTTATGACTTTTATCTACAATTTCATTTTTCAAAATAATTGAAAATTAATTCGTCTTAAAAGTAAAAGATGGTTTTTTGAAATCTGAAACTTTACAGCGGATGAGTCTTTATACTACTAACACCTGTACAAAATTATAGATATATAACTTAATTAGTTCATCAATTACGACCAATTTTATGTAATATCCAAGGTGTCAGTTTGAAGATGACTTTATTTTCATATGAAAATAAATCATCATTTCAAAAATTTATGATTTTAAAACGAAAGTAGTCCAGCGGAATCGTTTGTCGATTTTGAAAATTTGCAATGTTAAAGTTTAACTAAAACTTTATTATTTAATCAATTAAAAACTATGGTGTGAAATATTATTAATATTAAATTTTCATGGATTGCGAGAAAGATGGAGATTCCACCGATGACGTGGATGACAAACCAGAATTACAACCTTTATTAGAAAATGACTCAAATGACAAATTGTTTGATATAAACCTTTTCGACGACGCGAATTATGATTTTCTTACTTTTGATAAAAATGAAAACGTCAACACGTCTTTACAAAATGACTTTTCCTTTATAAATGAAAAAAACTATTCAAATAGTGTTTTTTCAAATTCAAACATGGCATTTGAAAACGAACTGAATGATTTTTTTGAAAAAGACGAAAAGGACATTAGCAACTGGCCAGATGAGGACGTTTTTAGTTTTATATTTTCCGCCAAAAAAAAGGATGAAAAGGTTGTCAATAAAAAGGAGGAAAAAGAAAAAGTGTTTAAATTTAATAGGAAAAAAATTAACTATAAAGACTTAAATAAAGAAAAACATGATAATATGTCACATGACAAGACAACTTGTGATACTGACGAAGAACTGTACAGGACAACTTTCGATGAAAAATGTATGGTAAAGATGAATACTGACGAAGAATGGGACGTAGTTTCAACAAGTGGAGATGATTCTGATTCTGAAGCAAATTCTCTTTGTAATGACGAATTGACCAATTTATATGAAGATGCTTTTAACATTATGAATACTAAGCCACAGAGTAAAATGATTAAAATTGAAGAATTTGAAAAAGAATATGATAATTTAGAAATTGGGGTTAAAAGAGATTATATAGTGGAAACTTGTCAAGTGAAAGAGACCTTTTGTCCGTCAAACCATCTGAGTAAACTTATGAAACTCCAGAGAGATTATGGTGAGTTTTCTAGAGAATTGATTGATAAAAGCAAGTAATTTTTAAATAGTTTTCAGCTTTGAAAGTAAATTTAATAGTTCTTTTGCTTTAGAAAAATATCTCAACAAGTTAATGACGTTTCTTGGACTAAATGTTCACAAGCTGAGTTTAAATTAAATTTAATTCATAAAAGTTACATTGTGGAACAAGTTCGAAAGGTTTTTTTATTATTAATAATTATTTAATTATTAATAATTTTCAAGTGAATATGATAAATTAAAATTAAAAAAACTAAATAATTAATTCAAATTTGAAACGTAACTTGATAATTCTTTTAGCATACTCAACTTTTAGTAAGTATGATTACTGTCTGCGATGGTATCAAATCTATCAAAGAAGTGAAAAACATCAGTCTTGTTATGCTGGTTGTTATATTTTATTTTTATTTTTATTTTTTTTATTTCAGACACAATTACTTCACATGGGCGAATATGTAAAAATGACAAACTTGCTCCCTCACAACTCTAGCTTTCATAGTTTTAATATTTATTCCAGCGTAAATTTTGTATTGAAATACGACTTGCAAATGAAGGAAAAAAAGAGATGCAATTTTAAAAACCAATTGGATGTTTTGGATGCTAAAAAGGTTCCATATCATTTCAATGCTTTTACCAATAGTGTGATAAAAAGTATTGCAACAAGTAAATGTTTCATTTATCCCGAATTTATTCCCCTTGGGTTTGCAAAATTGTACACTTGTGATAAAACTAGAGATGAAAGTATTTTTCTACCGGAAGAAAATGCTTTAGTATTGAATCTTATTAAAGTATGTAGTAGTTTAGAGATTTATTTTAATATTGAAGTGATTCAAACGTATGCTGTGCCCAGTAAAACGTTTATGGCTATTAATAACAGATTTGGGAGATATATGAAACTCACGAGATTTGTGAAAAAGCCAATTGCAATAAAGACGGATTTTATGATTTTGGATTTTATAAATGTAAAGGATGGGGGATTGTTGAATAATTTCTACAATGAATTTCCAAAATGTCGTTTCCGAGAAATTTACTACAAAATTCCTACCAATGATGTGGGTAATGTTCGTCAATTTCCCTCTGAAATTAGCGATTCAATGTTTAGATATACTGGGAAAGGTCAAGACGGTCCAGATGAGAAATATAAGAAATACAACAAAAAATTGCTAAATTCTGAACGTGATACTTTGAGATTTAGTAAAAGGTTGATTATGGAACAAAGTGACTTGGAGGAAAGTGAAAATGATTATGAAAATAAAAAAAATATTTCTGAACCGAAAAATATAAAATATAATCAAGTTTCTCTTTCTGTAGAAAAGATTAAAAAACTTTTAGGTGAAGTTGACCAAGATGTAAAGCAACAATTGATGAAGCTGGGAAATCCAGAAAAGGACGAAGTTTCATTATTTCAAAAATACGGGTCTGGATATTGTGACATGTCGAAAATTGAACCACAATCAAATTCTTCATACTGTGAGAATGAAATTGAGAATAATTCTCTCCAATATGAGAGAAAATTGGTCATTAAAAATAACAACTTTAATAAACTTGTCAATATGGGATATGAACACATTCTTATGAATGTTCCTGATGATTTATGGTTAGCAATGGATTTGAATGTAATTAATTTTTTATTTTTATTTTTTAATTTTTCAATTAGAGACGCTCGAATGAAAAAAATATAATTGCCAATCTGATTAAAAAAATAAAAAATATTCTGGGCACCGAATCACAAAAGTATACTAAATTTTTAAAACTATTTCAGTTACTAAATGAATACCCCAAAAAAGTTTTTTTTCAAAAACTGAGCAACCTCGCAAAACCACAAACTAATAATCGTCTTTACATTTACATAAACCTCTTGTATGCCATTTTAAAAAAACGCCAATTTCACAATCTTCCTCAACTTTGCGTGGGGCTCAGTAAAAGGGAAAAATTCAACAGTTGCAAAGCCTTTTTGTGTCGAATGAAGTTGTTTTTATCACATGAAAAGTATACAAAGTTTTTGACCAATTTGGCAGACTTGTGGAATATTATATCGTCTTCTAATGAAGTGAATTTCTCCCCGATTTGTAAAAAAAGGTTAAATGTCGTATTTGATGATATTAGAAATACCTTTGCCAATTTGAGTTACTACAATGACTTTATCTACATTTTGTACAAGTTTTCTCGTATACAAGATCGTTTTAGAGGAGATGAAAACTTTTATAAAGCTAATTTTCTTAAAAATGATCATTTCGATAAAGTAAAATGTGGATTTAATAGTAAAGGAGATAATTTTAATAATTTTGAATTTATAAATGTTGAAACGCGACCGAAAAATTTCAATGATAGATTTATATGCAGATGTACAAATCCCAAAATAAAACCGCATTTAGCAGGTTGTCAGATCAAAATTGTCGGCTGTGAGGCCTTTTATATCCCTTTGAGTTATAATAATATAGACAATAGACTCATATATAGACTTACAATTGATGACTCGAGTGAGATTCAAGAGGGAGAATCTACTATAGCTGAAAAATTGATAAAATTGAAGCGGTTTAGTAGTTACAATGTCCCAACCGGTATAGTGAAGCACAGTTCTCCCAAAAGATTAAAGTCAAGTCATAACGAGAATTTTACAGACTTTTCAGATGGCAACGTTTCAGCAATATCTAAAGTGGAAAAGTTTATAAGTGATTTTGACCGACTAGATCCCAAATCTATACAAGAGGGGAGTTTTTCACACGAGGTGGTGGAAAGTAATGAATTTGACGAGTATGATGTAGAGAGGGAACGGTTACTCCAAGCTGAGTTGTTTGAAGGTGCATCTAAAGAGGATATTCCCAGTAGTTTTTTTCGTAAATGTGGATAATTATTTGTAATTTTGTGTATTATTTATTTTGATAAAAAATGTAAAATATATTTTACTTTAAATTAAAGTCGACGGAAAATTTCTTCCAGTATTCAGATGCCTAAATGAAAAAAATTATATATGAGTAAATTATGGGTAATTCCTCAAAAAAAAAATACATGCAACTCGACCATCTTTCCTTTTCATAAAATTTGGTATACATAAGTATTTAATTATATAATCCAAAATTGTGGTGAGGTTATTTTTAACGATATAAAAACTTAAAACCTATACAGTAGGGTGTAGCGATGTATACAGTTTTCTTAGGTTCATTTATAAAAAGTTGTGAAATTTTCTATTTAAATCCAGTACATAAAAATCAGAATCAAAAAAGGCACTAATTGACTCGAGATAAATTAGTCAGATATAATAGATCCACTTGTTTCACATAAAATAATTATTTTAAAATTAATTAATTACTAATTAACTTTAGTGTTCAATATGTTGTAATATTGTCAAAGTATATTTTAATTTTTTGATTTGTGTATTTTGGACAACTTAAAGTTAAAGACTTTGTATAATGTAAATAAGTTTGGTTATCGTGATTTTTAACCCCTAAATTTATTTTCTCAAAAACTATTCCGTATCTCCTAAATATTTCGATTTTTTAAGGTATATAATATAGGTAGAACTATATTACCAATTTTTTTTTAAAAATGAATATTTTTAAATCGGTATAGGAGAAGTAAAAATGACCACACAATTTTTTTATGCTATTACCCTCTTAAAATTAATATAGTAAATTATAATAATATATTCAAAAATTTTCAGAGAATAATACTTATACACCGAGTATTTAAATTGCTTTAAAATTTAGTATAATTTAATATAATTTTTGGACATTATCATGCATAACATTAAAATAAATGAACTTATTAAATTTATTTTTTTTAAAATTAATTTGTATCTCTATCATTCATGTATATTACGAAAATTGTAATAATGTCAATGCATTTGATGTTCATATATTTTGGAACTAGCGTATTTTAAAAATCAAAAAAGGTCGAGTTACAAATTCGATAAAAATGTGTCGCTCTGGCGTGAAATTATCCATATAATATATAATATATAATATTATATATTTAATAATTTAAAAAACCTTTAAATGGGCTTGATACTTGTGTCGTACAAAGATGCTAAGAGCTTCTTTCATGTCTCGTATACGAATATCCTCAATGTACTTTAATTCGGATAGAAATCTTTTTGAAATTGTATTGTAGCGTGTATTATATTTTTCTTCCAATTCTTGCCACTAAAAGTACTATTATAATTATAAACTATAATTTTATATTATAATATAAATTATATATAATTTTTTTTAAAGCCGATCGAAAATTTGTACATACTTTTTAAAAATTTTTGAAATTTACTTCTCTAATTTCTTCCTTTACAGCGAAAATCTTATCTGCTCGACCGTTCATTTCCGCTTTGTGAAGCATTTCAATCTTTTTTGTCCTTTGTAATAAAGCGTCCTTCCACATTTTATAAGACTTTACCCGTGCATGATTTACCTCTCTTATCCCATCATAATTTAATATTACGTTTGAAACAACCACATGTAGATTGAACAGGGAACTATACATGGATTTGTTTTTAACCGAGTTTAGCGTTTCTTCTAAACAGGCCAATTTGGAACAGATGAGACCTAGTTCTTTGTCACATTCCGTGTTTGCTAGATTACTGAGACATTGAGCATAATGATCGGTAAAGACTTGGATTTCTGGGAAAATTAATAATAATTAATTAATTAATAACATGAAAAAAAGCTTTACCTTGTAATTTAGTCATCATGGAATGGTTAGCATTAACTACCGTTCGAAGAGAATGTTCAATTTCTTCAGCTTCTTCAATTTTCTTGACATATGGTTCATCCATAATTTGAACAACTCCTCCGATAGTTTTTGAATTTGTTAGGCTATTTATAAACCGCATAAATCCCGCAGTACTCATAGAAGAGGCTCCGGGGTATTTAGGTAAGGTTGGGTTCTCCAGAAATTCAATTAGGAGAGGTTCTCCCTTTAAAATTTCTTTTCGTACACATGCATTGAGAAAACTTTAAAAATTATTTATTTTAAAATATTTTAAATAAATTTAAAAATAAATCTGTACATTGACAAAGAGACTCTACGCTTCTCGATAAAAGTATCATCCCGTTCATTAACATTATTGACTTTTCCTTTGGATGCTGCTAATTAAAATTATAAATATAAAATATAAATTAAAAAATAAAAATTCCTACATAAAACATCCTTTTCTGGTATACTGGGTATAATGTATCCTTGAACGACATACATGTCAACTATACGAGTCCTGAAAGCAAAAAATTCTGAATATCTCCTTTCCACAGTCATGGTCCTCGACTGAAACCTATTGGAAGTAGTTTTCGTTGTAATGACGTAATTTATATATGATGAAATTCCGTCTCCCACTTTTCTTGTATCTGTTATTTCAATTACAGTGTCAACAATATCGTTATTTTTTAAACTTGTACTAGTTGAAGGTAAATCTGAATTTTTTAAAACTGATTGAGACACTTGACCTACAATATTGTTTCCGTTTCGAGAAAATTCTTTATTAAAGTTTCTGACTCGTTCTGATTCGATATTTTCATTATTATTGTTTGTATCATTTACCTCGAGAGCTGTATTGATACATGATGGATCTGCGATATTTTCCAATGACCCTTCTTCATTATCGAAACTATGTTCTGATTCTACAACCATAATTTATAATTTTAATAACAATGTAAAAGGGTGTAAAGAATATAAAGATGGAATAAACAAAACGGGAAAAAAGTAAAGTTTGTTGAAAGCAAACACTGCATAAATTTACAAAATGTTAATTTTTGTAAAAGTTATACATAATCTTGGTGTTTAGCAATAATATTATAATAAAATAAAGTATTGATCAATGATCAACTCGTTTTATAATTTTATTGCAAGTTTCCAAGGATAAAATATTGTTTTATTCCATCTATAAAGTGCTCAGCTGCTTCAAAATTTTTTTATAAATTTATTTTATGATGGATGAAAATATCCAATGCTTAAATGCAAGCTTGGAAAAATTGATTGAATGTGAAACCAACATTCTAAAGGTAGCAGACAACTGTGAGCAAGAATATATAAAAGTATTTATTAAAATGTTAAATTTATAAATTTAATAGGCTACCGATAAATTGAATGCGATAAATAGTTCAAAAAAGAATGCCATTAAAATGACATCTGATGCAGCAAATATGGTACATACGGTAGCTACAGATTTTATGGTTTTGTTGGAACAAAATTTAAAAACTTTGGATGATTTGGAGTTGAAATCGGGGATTATGGAACACGTAATATTAAATTTTTTTAAATGTTATTTTTATTTTTATTTTATTTTTTTAGAAAACATCTATATACAAAGAAAAGGTAGCTCGTAGACAGATTGGTGAGTTGACCACCCAAAAACAACCATATGGGGTTTATTCCAATAAATTTGACAAAGTAATTAACGTGTCTTGCAGTGAACACAACAGAACAAGGCCCAGTCTCGATATTAAACTTTTGGATAATATTGGGCATGGAATCAATGTAAGAAACATTTTTTCAACATTTTTTAAATTTTTTTTTGAAATTTAGAATACTGCCACATCTAACCAAAATATAAACTATACAGAAATTGCAGACAAATTGTCCACACAGAGCCCTGTTGCTCATGGCTTCCAAACTATATCTCATGGATATCGGAAATCGAGTATGAATAGTAGCGACCTCACACAGTATTCCAAATATAATTCACAGTCACCTCAAACCAAATTTAAAAATCAATATGGGACTCTAGTTGGGAAAACAAAAACTTCATATAAAGACGAAATGCAGAATTATTCGAGACCAGAAACGTCTTCAATTCTCAGTTCGAATCCAGATTTTACATCTGGGTACTCTACTGTAAATGATGTACCATCAAAAAAGCCAGCAGGTTTATAAATTTATATTTTTTTTATTGTGGAAAAATTTAATTTACATTAAATTTATAGAAGTATTTGCTGCACCTAATCTAGATATAGATATAAATGTTCCACAGCCTGAAATTGTTGGTTATCAGCTCAACCCAGAAGGAATTCCATCGAATTACATAGAAAAAGGTATTTTTTTATATAATTTTTTTAATCAAGATAAATCTATATTATATAATTTTTTAAAAATGCCAAAATGCACTTGAATATAATAACTGACAACTAATATTAGTATCCATCGTAAAAAAATATTTTTACAGTATTGATCGCTAGAATCCAGGGATGGAAAATTAGGTTTTTTGAAATTTTGAAAATAAAAATAATAAATTTCTTCAATTTGAAAATGATCGACAACATTTATCGTCGTCATCTAATAACGTTATCTGGTTTAAACTAAAATTTAATTTGAATTTTGAAAAGGTACTTAA
>JAUZND010012952.1:0-28294 GCA_034780555.1 Coelogynopora nodosa | reverse complement strand
TATTTTAAAATGTACTTTTTTGGAAATTTTGTAAGCAGTATTTAAAAGAATTATATATGCAGTAAAATATGAATATGTATTATTGTATTCAGCATGTACAACATACTATAAACGGGGATAAAAATAAAACTAGCAAATACAAACATAACTCACAGTAGGTAATTCATTTTTGCAACTCAATTTCTCAACAATGTACCATACAATTTAATAGCCATTGTTAGACATAAATAAATATTAATTTCGAGCATATCGTTATGATTTTTGTTCAGTAGCGTACACCGACTTATATGGGAATAAAATTAAAGTGAAATACCCTGTGAAATCGTCACAAAAACCAAAAATTATAATAAAAAGTATAATTTAAAGTTTCAAGTATTCTTTATGAAAGCATCCAATTTATAAATCTAAAGAAAGCAGAAAAGGTTGTTTCTTTTCTTATTATTCATAGCAAATTACGATCAGGCTAGTAATAAGTCAGAATACGTGCCAAAATATAATAAAACGCAGAACATATTAACCTTAGATAAGAAAATGTTAATGATTATCAGATACCAATTACAATTAAGGAAATCAATATCAACATTAAAGCGTATTAAAAAAGGATTTTATTGCAATGGTAATAGTGATAGAACATTCAAGCTTTTAATATAAGATGATTTTGTACGTATAGCATAAAGTGATTTATGTCAATGTTTGTTTATTTGTACCCAATTTTACCTATTGATATTTTTAACAAATGTAGTTTATAAAAAATAGTTTACCTTTCTTCTTTCTTTATAATGCATTTAGAGATGTAAAATGCAATTCATGTAAAATCATCAAGCTTTGGTACGCAGTGAATTTAAAATGACAAAGAGGGGCTAAACTAAAATAAATTTTAGATATGTAATATGATATTTTTAAACAGTGTGGCGCAGAAACACATTTTGCATTCTATTAAAAGTTTTTAAGATGAGTAACTAAGATATGTTTAACATTTTTAGTCATAAACAGTATTAAAAAAATCGCATTTTTTAAGATCCTATAAATTTTTTAAGTAGTTTACGATACCACATATTTAGTTTAGTGGTTTTGGATTTTATCAATTTTATTCTTCATAGTTAATTAGTTTAAAAAGTTAATTTATTCTTTTTCACAGTTGTTTCAGAATTTAGGCGCTAAGAGTATAAAGTACCGTATTATTGTTCAGTCACCTTTTCAGTCACCTGTTCTCTTTTTTTAATTATAAATATTAATGGTTATTCATGTTCTTTTTATAAATATAGTCAATACACCAATACAATATGTACATGAGCCCGTAGCTGGTTGGTGCACCAATACAACATGTACAAGAGCCCGTAGTTTATGCACCTATACAACATGTACAAGAGCCCGTAGTTGGTGCATATATACAACATGCACAAGAGCCCGTAGTTGGTGCATATATACAACATGTAAAAGAGCCGTAGTTGATGCACCCATACAACATGTACAAGAGCCCTAGTTGATGCATCCATACAACATGTACATGAGCCCGTAGTTGGTGGATCAATTCTTTTCAATATAGGTTTGAAACAGCACTGCACTTGTACTCATGAAGAAATGACAAAATGTCAACGATGTGATAAATGGTGGTACTGTGTAAGTTTTGAGCATTCCAAACATTCCATCCGACTCCATGTAATGTTACCTTTTGTTATTCAAATGTGACTAAATATTGTTTGGTTGAAACATGTAAAATAACGTGTTTTTATATTAGTAATAATGCAATTTCTAGTATAAGTTTTTATAGTTGAATCTACAAATTATATCTTCTATTATTTATTTATATTTTTATTATTATTTTATTATTATTATTTTATTATTTTTATTATTTATATATTTTGCTGTTATTATTATGGGTGTATGTTGGACACCTTTATCGGTAATTAATGGTCGTATAAAAGTTAAACAGTAAGATAAGGCTGGCATCTATTAAACACTATCCCAGGGTAATCTTTTTGTAGTAAATGTCTATATTAATCTATAGTTATTTTATTTTTAAAAATCTTACAATAATTAAAATTACATTAAGAAATTCGTTTATTGAAAAAACCGATTACATAGGGTTACCAAAAGTAAACAAAAAATATAGTTTCTAAAATAAATATACGTAAGCCGTTTATTTATTATTATTAAAGAAATTACGTAATTACAATAGAAAGACCTCTATAATATGCACGTCTATTGTATATTTGACTCGATATATTTTATGTTATATATTTTGTGATTAGCATCTATCACAAAAATATGTACTTTTAGTTCGTTTATATTCCCCATAATTATAACAAAATATTGTTACTTACTTCTCACCGCTTGTCATACAAAACTCAAAAAGTGGGCTACATAATCTTTTTTTCTGGAAAAGTCCACTTTTCTCACAGAGATTTCCGTTGTCTCTCAAGTTATTACCAACGTACGAATAACTTAAGAATTGTATCCTAAGTGTGGCAGAGGCTTCAACTTGATTTAAGTGGAACATGTTGATAAACTGAAAAAGAATACTCATTAAATTAAATAATACCTTTTTAAAACATATTATCAATCTTTACTATAAGGCGCCAAATGTGATCAATTGGTCAATTCTAAATAGTAAAATTAAAATATATCCAATGCAATGAAGCAATAGACATACTACTTCTAGACTTTTTATATAAAAAAATGTTATTATAGAAAATGCGCGATACTTTTAGAAAATATAATATATGCTAATTTAGTACTTTACCATTTATAGAAGTTCATTTCCGAACCCAAAAACAAAAAGTAGAGATTTGTGATAAGTAAATACTAACGTTACTTTTAAACGAATTTAATTTACCTTTTTTAATTAATTTTACATTTATAGTGCTTTTAGATTTCCGTTATAGATTTCTATTCTACTTTTCAAATTATAGAAAACTTTCATATTACCGATTTCAATATATCTCATTTTTTATTATTTAAATTGTGTGATAAATTGATCATACTTTAAAAAAAATTGTAATCTAATTATAATTTGTAAGCTAAACCTAATGAACAATTTACAATATATTTAAAAGCATTAGGAAATATTTTATTTTTATGGATAAACAATAATATACTATATTTGTTGAATTCAATATTTATTAAATTTTGAGTAGTAAATTAAATAGTTGTTCCTTTGACTATTATTGAATAATTGATATTTGAATAATTATCTGCATATTTATAAGTTTATATTAAAATCATATTCGAAAAACCTTGTTTATTTGTATAACATAATTTGTAATAATAACTAATAATACTAATAAGTCTAATAAATTGTATAGCTACAGAGAGAACATCAATATATTATGGGTTCGTATCACATCGCTTTATCTCAAATCGCCTTTTCATTGAACTATGTATTTCAATTTAGTTAATCGATATAATCTCCGTATAAATACGCGGTCCACAGATTCATTACTTTATTTAATTTAATGAATATAGAATATGTAAAATCACAACGAGGAGGTGATTTTTTATGCCTTAACGGCTATCAATATAGACTCAATTACACGAAACCGGACATAATACTGTATACCGAATATGCAACCGATGTAAATGTTCGGCTGGTACAGCAGGGGAGTAGTGGATTACCTCTCATGGCGAGCACACTCATCCGCCACAGGAATCTGTCATAACCACAATCACTGAATTGTTTCCAAATGCTCAATTACGTGGCTGTCTCTTTTATTTCGCGCAAGCTCAGTGGAGACACGTTCAACATCTCGGTTTAGTTGATCGCTACAGGGATGACGAAACCTTCTATCGATTAGTGAGACGGGCAAATGTTGGTTCCTCCAGAAGCAGTTGAAGATGCATGGGTTTCGGCATTAGAGGAAATTGACCAGCATGATGTTCAAGGAACTGCATTTTGTGATTATGTCACAGCAATATGGGTTGACCCTCTCATTGCCAAGTTTCCAATTGAAATTGGGACTACTATGCCGATCTCCAGGAAATGCGTACTACCAACCACCTGGAATTGTGGCACTCGAAGATAAACAAGGAACTTGGTCGCCCACACCCAAACATTTTCAAAGTCATAGATTTTTCAATATCAACAATGTGAAATGGAACAGAATGTCTTGTTCGACTAAAAGGAATGCTGCAGAAACTAAATATCACTACCTAGCACTATGCTGGCCCATTGGTGGCATTTTATCATTTTATGTTTAAAAACAATATTTTATAAATTGTATAAATAGCAATATATATAGTTATTTTGTTTACCATTTTTAAACTCGTTTGACAATATTTTATGCATTGTATAAATAAAAAATATATGAGTTTATGTTATTTACCATTTTTAAACTCGTTTGACAATATTTTATGTATTGTATAAATAAAAAATATATGAGTTTATGTTATTTACCATTTTTAGACTCGTTTTCACAATATTTTGGTAGTGTATAAATAAAAATGTATGAATTATTGTATAATAATAATTTTTCAAAAACATAAAATATTGGGAAAGTGAATTGAAACGATAAGTAGTAGACAAAATTAAAAATTAGGCTATATGAGATAAGGCGAATGAGCTGACACCATATTTGGTAATACAGAAATTAACAATTATATGTACGTAATACGATTAAATCAGTGCAAAATTTCATCAGTAACCTTTGATAGATATCAGTCTCAAGCAATGTATCTGATCAATATAAATATACCCTACTGCAAATTTGCAGAGGCTTTCTGTAAAATGAAGGATGGTATACGACAAATTCCAAATAAAGTAATTAAGTATTATTCTATACATGACCTTGGTCTTCGCCCTCGGGGCAATTTTATAGAATAATGACCCTTATTATTTTCGTTTTTACAGCTCACAAGCTAAGTTAAATATATATAGGCTTATAAAACAAGCAATTTCAAAATTGTGGAAATAGTGCAATATACAATAGACATGACATTATTGCACTAGTGCAAATAAAGTATATAACTATAAAATTGAAAATAAAAATTGAGAAAAAAAAACTAAATTATTACACGCTAAAAAATTAAGACTGTTTTAAATTGTTTAAATAAAACATTTTCAGAATTTGTAGTTATTTAGAAATGTTAAAAGTATCAACGTGAATTTAAATGTCTGACATTAAAATTTAATTTGCTGAGTTTTCATACTACTCTTTATCAAAACCCAAATTGCTAACCTAAAATTATAATGTTTAATACGAAAGCTCACCATAATCAATTATCTATTTGCAATTGTTGCGTTATAGTAATATTTAATTAAATAAATATCGGTTGATAACGATTTTTAATATTAACATTATTCATTATAAAATTGTTTATTAAAAAAAATTAAAGTGTCATTTTAAGTAAAAAATTTGTTCAATATTCTAAAATTATTAAATCTCATTGAACACGTCTTACAAAAACTTACCACGAGAATCAAAATATTTGGAAAACAAAAAAGATATGTTTTCATAATTTCTGAAGAGATTACAAACAGCTGCTGTTGTATATTGTCGTTTACCCCGAATTAATTTTACTTTAATAAAGTTAAAATTCGTCAACTATATATCATTATAAAATGTGAACTCATCATTTATGTAAGCTTAAATGATCCTACTTGACCTAAACATAATATTATCGTATATTTGAGATATTACTTGATATAGTGCGAAATTTATCGCTTCGCATGGCGCCATTTTATATAAGTATTTGATAAGTCAACAACCTTATAAGATAACGCACTTGTAATTAGTTTAAAATGGTAATACAATATAGTTTGTGTAATATAATAAAATAATTAATTACTTTTTCTCTTTTAGACATAGGCCCCTAATTAATAATTTCAGAAATAAATGTTTTTGAAAATATCTTATCAAATTAAGGAATGTATATAAGCATAGCCTTTGTCCAAACGGGGCTTGGTAAAGTATACAGTAGTCTATTTACAATAAAACCAAATATTCTAATTATACGAATTTAAGTAATTGCACTGATATAACAAATACTAATACGAACATGAATGCATATAACAGATCCACTTTTAATACGTAGTTTTCCTAGAGATTTATTAAACAAGGCAAACAATATTAAACATAGAAAATTACAGGTGAACTACATATCAAAAGAAAAAATCTAAAGAGAGCAGAGTGATCCACTTGTCCGGATTATTGTAATAAAATAAAATATTCTTCGGACAAAATCAAGAATAATGTTTTAAACCACCGTCTTCCGACTAAAGGTTAACAAACTGCATTATACTACTAACTAAATTATATTCCTTTTGTACAGCTGTTTCGAACTTATTAGTTCTCATCAGCTAGGCACACCCAAATTAATCACCAGAAAGTTAGCAGTTTGCAGTAGGCCGATGGCATATGAATACCAAAGAAAATTTGCATATAAGGTGAACTACATCTCAAAAGAAAAAATCTAAAGAGAGCAGAGTGATCCACTTGTCCGGACTATCGTAATAAAATGAAATATTCTTCGGACAAAAACAAGAATAATGTTTAGACCACCGTCTTTCGAATTAAGGTTACCAAACTGCATTATACTACTAACTAAATTATATTCTTTTTGGGAGCCTAGTACAGCTGTTTCGAACTTATTAGTTCTCATCAGCTAAATTACAGTTCTTGTCGTGCATCCTCAGTTTTGTCGCTTAGCTTTGTCGTAGCACGTCCAGTTTCATAGATAACGCTCAAGACTAAATATCCCGTTCATATCCAGCCCAACTAAAATACTGTTACTGTTTACCTAAGTAAATATTTCACACAAAATTAAAACATAACGTGAAATCAAAAATATTGTATCATAATGTAAACTATTAAATAAATTAAATTAAAATAAACTATTAAGCTAAATATTATACAGCTATTTTGTTTAAAATTGCTGTCTTTGGATTATCATATATTTAAGTTTTATTCGGCCATATCTTTATTTGTTATTTTACGAACATACAAAGCATAGATAATGTTAAAAAATATGTTAAATGTCACAAATGTATGTTGTAAAATTAGACGACATCTAGTAATATGTTGGATGTAGGTCTCTGCATGTAAGGGTTCGGTACTGAGATTGTTTAATTCCAGAATATGATACGATGGAGATGTTGCCAGCAAATGTTTTTGGATCGAATTGTAGTTTATTTGTCCAGACAATGTCATGCGTCTCAATAGAGCATATATAGTGTTACTGATATTTGTGGCCAGAATATATTAAAAGTGATTGTGCGTATCAATCAAATCCACATTCAATGCATTCGTTGATAATTTACGTTTCTTCATTATAAAGCAGAACGGTTTCTAATATATATTAGTAAACAGTCAAGTTCGGAAATCGTCTGAAAGCTGGATTATACTATAAATGTCTTGGATATTTCCCATCTCCAATCCTCCAAGGAATTTAAATTTATTGCATTTGATGAGATACTTTGTGCTGCCAGACTGATCCTTCAACTGATCAAATATTAATTTTTTAATGAGTTTTGAATGAATATGAATTTTGAATAAATTTTGTCTTAAGTATGTTAATAGCTAAACCAACGTTGAGTGTCATTGTGATGATGCTGGTGAGTATGCTATGTGCAAAGTTATTATCAAAGGTGAGTATAGAGCCATGGATTTTTTGCATAATCTTTTTCAGCATTATACTTTTACGGGTGTCAAGACCCTTATACAGACCATGAAACCATCATAATTATCTGTGATAGCGTTACAAATTGTACCGTCGAAAATTATAACTATACTTAGACTAAATAATGATTTAGTGATTTAATTAATTATTTATATATATTATAATATGTTACTTGTGTACGTTCATTAATTAGAGTATATACCTAATCTATAACTAACATTTTAACTAAACAACCGATTATAATTTACAATAAAAATGTAATAAAATGAAAAATATTTAAAACGGACACCATATTTATTCAAATACGAATACAGAATGTTAACTTTAAATAATGTACTACTAATAAGTAGTTTAATAATTTAGTATACATTTTTCAACTTTAATAGTACATTAATAACATTACACATCGAACGAAATTTAACTTATATATGTAATAGAAGGTGGTTCCCCTTTAGCAGCATTGTAACATAATTCTTTATGTAAAAATTAAAAGCCAGTAAACATGTTTACAATTAATCAATTTTTCAGTTTTCAACACTATTATCAAGAAAGAAAAAAAATTATACTTATTTATATTATATTTATTAAATATTTTTTATTTTGATAATAGTGTTGAACACTGAACATTTAATAAATTATAAACATATATAGTTACAGTTTACTGGCTTATACAATATTTTGACATCATTAACTTATATATGCTTTACATATTTTTTATCTTACCATTATAAATATTCTTCGAAAAATATCTATGTTTTATTTTTTCCATTTTTTTTCTATAGTTTTATATTGTATTGTACACTTATACAGAAAATGATAAATTGAACTATCTCATTTACTAAATTGTAAGTTTAAGACCGATGATTTGTATTCGTTTAAATATTTTTAAACACAATATGCATGCTTCATTTTTAGTAATGTTTAACACAAACATTGTAAAATGACTCACGAAATGTACAAAAATTATATGACTGAAATATTTTCTAAAAACGTGAGCTTTTAAATATTTAAATTTTTTTAATACTCCTTGACATTAAATGTTAACAATCAAATAAAAAATTTAACATATATGTATCAAGAATTATTTATATGAACATTAATAAGTATCGGTAAAGGATATTACTTAGAAAGTCTATTTAAAGAATAATTACAAAATCAATTAATAAATTAATTAACCCTTATAAATAAAGAAAGATAAGTACAAACAGAGAACTGAAAAATTTATATTAAAAAGGTTAAAGAATCCTTGCATCCCATCTTTTGATCCAGCCTTGTTAATTATAATTATTCAAAACAATAATTGAAATTTCTGAAAAATATATTTTTTAATTATTGCATATTTACTATGTCTTATGTCTATATTTTATTATATGTTTTTATTATACGTTATATTTTGAAATTTAAATTTTTAATATTGACCATGGACAGACAAATGGTGTACCTATTCAATTTTTATTGATAAATCATATATTGTTATTTAAATTTAAATTTAATTTATGTATTGTTAGAAACAAAACAATAACAACATCAATACTATGTACTAAGAAATTAAATATTCGTACATGAGTGCATAGTCTTAAAAATGTGAAGATGTCATTTATAATATTATGTAGACAACATAATCAAAATATCATTATAATTCAAATATTGTTTTTTAAATAGTAAATAAAAGCCAAATATATATCGAAGGTGGATTTTTAAATGAGCAAAAATTGATGTATTTGGAAAATAATATGTTCTCATATGTTTATATAATTACAGTTACTTTTTACTAAATGAAATTTTTTTGATTTATTTATTTCATAAACTAATATGGAATTCTAAATAAATATTAAATGTTTTATTTTAACAACTTCTATGATGTTTAGTATTATAATAAATTAAAATAAATCAGCTACACTCTCCAAAAAAAAAAGTTTTACATACTATTTTTGTAGTAGATATTATAATCTTGTGTTATGCTAGGTAGGTTGATTACAATTCAATTGTTTCAAAATGGTTCAAATGAACATGTGAAAAAATTTGATTGGTTTAAATTAACATGTGAGTGAAATTTAATTGATTCAAATTAACATGTGAATGAAATTTGATTTTGGTTCAAATTAACATGTGTGAATGAAATTTGATTTTGTTCAAATTAACATGTGAAGGGAATTTGATTGGTTCAAATTAAAAAATCATTGAAATTTAATTAGTTCAAATTACAAGTGAATTTGGCTTGTTTTAAGCAAAATTTTCATCCAATTGAAGATTAACTGCGTTAACATCTGGCATACTATAATGGGAATCACTTTCATTTCCGCGTAATGATTCTCTCCAGAGTGGATTAGATATTTCATAGTTTGAGTTCTGCTGTATCTGGTGACCTTGGCCACTCTGACCGGAAGTAATAAAGACTCCGTGTGTCTTAGATATGACTCGTGCATGCCTGTACATTTGAAAAGAAAAGCATATACAATTCACTCAATAAAAATAATGAAATTTGCAAGTTTGAAAAAACAAGCAAATTGAAAATTAAAAAAACTATTTACCGCTTATTCATTGAAAATAAAAAAAATATTAACATATCGATTTTGCCGATAAATCATATATATAGAATGAACATAAACCCTACCCCAACCCCAACAATTGCTACGATTTCGAAAAATGAAACAAAGTATATTATGTAATAATTTTACTATATACTTTATATACACAATTAAATATTTTAAAGTATACGTTAATTTTTTTGATTATGTTATAAGTCAAAGTTAATATAGCGTTTACGATAAGGTTATTCATCTATACATTAAGGGCTATGTTGCATCTGATTAAGAAAGTATAAGATATACATTATTTAATCTTATAAAATGTGTGAAACTATATACAACTTTTGTTGTTTCCGAAATTGAAAATGGACAACTGCATATTCTGCCCTGCATATTTTTTACTTTGAATACTTTATGTAGATTTTGTGCATAAATATATATTATTATTTATATACGCTTCTTCTTAATGTGCGAAATCGGCATCACCAAAACTAGGTCAAAAGTAATTACTCATATTTCTGTCAAATCTGAATAAAATATTTCGACCAAAAGTTTAATTTTAATTTTATAAATAATTATTACGATATACGTTAAGAGAAACTATTATAATACCGATAATAATACAAGCTTACGTGACTATTGCAAGAGATATTATACATCTGTCCTTCGTATAAAATTGGTAAAAAATTATCATCATCTTTAAATCATTTTTGTTTATCTTATTTAAATAATTTATATCACAAGGTGAAATAACTAGAAATAAACAAATAATTCAGCTTGTAAATAGGTATATTTAGTTTTGTCAAATTAATCTGGATTGGTAAATAATATGCTTATGTTTTGACAGACATAAATAATTTTTTTAATTTGTATTTTTCAAATATCACGTAACTCTAACAACTTATTTCAATTTGATAAAATCAAAGTTGAAAATATCGGATCAAATTACTGACTTCGGTATTTCGACTCTTCTTTTTCAGCTGACTAATTTAATAGCACAAATTCTAGAACCACAGATAATTAAATGAAATACCATTTAATTAAATATCATGGAAATCCTAAACATTACTTTTTTCCTTTATTATTATTATAATCGTCTTACTAACCATGTTTGAAATATTCATCTCGCTTGTGAAATAGAATAAAAAAATAATCTAACTTTTCACATCATATATTATTCAATTCTTTAAATATTGTCAAAAAAGGTTCTTTTGATAAGCCTAAACTTTTACATGTAATAGATTGACTACAAATGTTTATCACCTGGATAATTATTATTGTAATGAATCCCTATATCTTGTTATTAAGGTTATAGATAAATCAGTATAATCGTAAGTATATCTTAAGTTTGTCTTAAATTCTAACCTACAAAATCGTTAAAAAAAATTAATACGTATAATGATTTTTCGCCGTCGTGAACTGATATATATATATATCTATATATGTGATAATTTTAAATATTAATTATTTCATATTTAACAAAAATATTAACAAAAACTTATGAAATGAAAAAAAATCAACCAGAACACCTCCTTCATTCAAGGTTCAGTAAAGAATTCTATATTAAAATCATTTGTGAAAGAAAACAAAGCCGTGTCATTTATTCAATTAAAATTATTCATCATTGATTATCTCCATATATATATATATATTTAATATCTATAAAAGAATTAAACAATTACTATGAACGAATTAATCAAATCAAATATAATATTTTATTTGTTTACAACTAGTGTGAAGAAATTATGATAAGCCTTCCTTCTAATGCTTAATATTATTCATTAAATTTAACATTAATTATCTGAAAAAGATATTTTTAAGACCTCACAGATAATGAGGAATTTTATTATCATATTTCCAAAAAAGCAACCATTACTGAGGTGTGTGTATACAGACTTCGTAAAGTAAACAAGGACATTCATTCCTTCCCCAAATTTATACAAATTGCTTCTGGTAATAGATATGCCTCACATTGTGTGATTAATGGTTTAATGATTAAGTTTCAATATTGAAAATCATATTTCACTAAAAATTCTAGTATTTTCTGTAAAAACTAAATAAAAGTAAAAACTCCTCTGCATGTCACTGATGCACTCTATAGATGGTGGTGTCGATTTTAAGTTTAGAAATATGTCGATAAACAAAAATGAATATGTAACAAAGATAGATTCGAAAATATATATTACAACTTACGAGATCCGTTGTTTTCTTCTACGCGACAAAAACAGAAAAATTCCCAAAAGAGACAATAAAATGATTGCCATAACAATACCGACGCCAAGAAATAATGATAATGAATTATTTTTCTGTAAAATAAATAGGTATGATTGTTAAAAAAAGTAATTGAAAGTAAATAATACCTTATGCATAAACAATTAATTGGGACATGTTATTAGACTAAAAGCATTGATAAGAGTGAATTTGACCTCATAATCGATTGTATTTAAAATTTAAAATTATAATGTTATTTTAACTGAACTGAGACGCATATTTCATTTTATTCTGAATAATTTAGTGACTAAATTTATACCTAAAATGGTTAAGCGGAGAAATTGCCATAGGACGGAGAAGGTAGTGTAAGAGTATATATATATAAATATATATATATATTATAATTCGGTTCTGATTTAAAAAGGTATTCCACTGCCTCATCAGAAATTTAAAAATCTTGGTCAATGACTTTAGTCATACTTTTGCTGAAAAATTTTTTTTTTACAGTTTTTTGAAAAAAACTATTCGTTTTACAGTATCATTTGAAACTATTTGTAGACAGGAAACCCTTTCATTAATAAAGTATTTTGTGTAACATCAAATCCACATATCGTTTTACTTTCGACAAAGTAAGTTTTGTTTTAAAAACATGTTATTTATGAATTCATTTTTTAAAGTATGCTCTGTTTTATTCTATTTTATATATATTTGTCCCATTATAAAAATTCAAAATTTAGTTTAATATTTTCTTAACTTGTTAAATGTGCTTTAAATTAGGTGCGGATTCAATAAAGAATTTATTTAATAAGATAATTATATTAAAATTTAATCTAACATATTAATTGTACAGCAACTAATGAAGTCCTAAAAGGTTAATCATTTAAATAAATTTGACGAGTTACACGAAAGCTTACTAATAATTATTAGAAGGAAGTATCGAAGGAGTGTTTTGACTTCTCTTACAAAATATTTAATTATTTAGGTAATATAATTCCGATCTCGGAAAAATTTGGCACATAATTTTTTCATTACTACAGAAAATGTAATCTAACAATTTGGTCACTCAACCAAATTGTTAAAGAAGCTTTTATATTTCTTTATAAACTGATAAATATTAAAATGTACGGAGTAAAAATTTTTGTTAAGTGTCAAAAGATACTGCAACATTAAAAAAGTGCACTAATTCAAGATTTTGAGTAAAAAAAACTATCTATAATCGATAAATGTAATGTTTAACAGTTGCATTAAAAATACTTCAAATAATTATTACAAGCAATATATTCCATATCAACACAAAAAATTAAAACAAATAGTAATTATTCAATACCAAAATAATAGTCAAAACCACACATTGGTAATATCTGTAGAATGTTGAATTTCAAGGTAAGAACAGGATAAATATTACATTTTCAAGTTATATCTGGTAAATACAACTTTTTTTACCTGGAACTTAACAAAATCTTGCTATTACCTTAGTAAGAATTCAAAATGATAAAAAAATGACAGATCTTATCAAGAAAGTCAAGACTTATCCAGATGCTACCTAGAAAGTCAAGATTTATCCAGATGTTACTTAGAAAGCTATGATATTGGTAAGAAATACAGAAGCTGGTACGAATTATAAGATATTTAAGTAATAAATTATGTATAAAAAATCGGGATACTTTATTAAATTTCGATTACATGTATTTAACCAAATTAATTGTTTCAAGCAAAAGTGTCCATCGCTTAATCCATTAAAACAAAATATTTTAAAAATCAATAACACATTTGATTACAATAAACCATAACATATGCTGATGTGATCACCTTAATTTGGCTAAATTCCGTCTTTAATTCACCCAGATAAACAGGTGATGGGAAGATACTATTGACCCAATCAACTCCGTGGATGAATATTGTCTTCATGATGTCACGATCACTGACCTTGACTCCCTTGACGTAAACATTGATGAAAACTACCGTAACACCTTTCCTGTTTGAAGAAATGAGGCGATTTATTGTATTAATATTATTCTAATCCGGAATGTCCCCACGAATGTGTTGGAGTAGCCCTATATTTTGACATTTTTCACAATATATATATTTTAAAAGAATATTTACAATCGTTAAGTGCCATTTATAGGAAACAAAAATTAATATAGATTAACAAATTCTTTAATCAACGTAATGCTTACATAAATAATAATATGATTAAATAGTAAAGCTCAACAAAATGTATTGTATTGTACACTAGAAAGTTATTTTACATTCAAACATTGATATCATATTATATTCAAAATGTCAAAAAAAACACGTTTTACAAATGATAAACAAATTAATTTAGGAAGATTAATGTTAGATGTGACAATTTAGTAGTTATTAAAAACAGGATTTTTTTTGTTTTATCTTGACTATGTAAAATTAAAAGCCAGTATATATACTGCAACAATAATGTATAAATATCATAATTTAAAATTTTTGATCAACGCTAATTTTGAAGAAATAAAATATTTATATAATAAATTTACATAATTTGTTATTTTTCAATGCTTCTAATGTGTCTGCAAGACATGTGTAGTATTGTATATACATATATATATATTGTTCAATGTGTAAAACATGTTATAGTCTTGTACATTATAGAACCAGGTAATATAATAAAGCATAGAAACGTATACATCATTTATATACGTGCATTATAAAGTTTAAAGAAATATATTGAAACTCTTTGGTCCCCTAAATCGGAATGCAGTTGTTCTAATTCTTAGTCTGGATTTAGGTTCTCTCAATTTTCCAACTTGACTGAATATTGATTCAGAATACATAGTATTCACATGTATCATATTGTAAACACACTAGATGTGAAATTTGGATAAATATACATGTATCACTTCAAAAAGGTATTTCTATTAAAAATCCAGCTGAGATAAGGTCCTAAAAATCGACAATGATTAAATATTTAAAAATTGACGGAACTATTTATTTTTTTACTTTTTTACAAGTAAATATATTTATGACGTGCATTAGTGCAAATAAACACAAAATTAAGATTTTGCTTAATAATTTTTAGAAACATCTTTTATTAAAAAAATATTTCATTTTCTATAATAATAGAACGATTTCAACTGTTTAGTTAAATAGACAAATATAGATTTTAACCGATGTTTCTTGTTTTTCTTATGTAATAATAAAAGTAATACTTTTGCTAATCCAATTGAAGCAAGAGGCCTTACTGCTAATCCAGTTGAACTAATTGTTTTATGTGATATCTAGCAATCTATTAAACACACTTTAAATATGTGAATTAAAATCATCAATATTGTTCTATACGTCAACTATGACCAAAGTCTTATGACATCATAAACCAAACTATGTAACTCAATGGGCTATAACATTGCAGAAATACAATTTTAATGTAAACAGCCATGTATTTTATTAATAATAAATTGAAGTTGTATTATACAATTAATGTACTTAGTTTATTTTATTGTATTTGCTATTTTTTATTTTCCCTAATTATATAATACTTTTTTTAAATCGAGAATGTCGACATTTTTGTTTAATAATTGAGTAGTGTCTTACGAAATAATTATCCATTATTATTTAAATGCTTTTTGAGTAAAAAATTATTGAATTGTTTCAAAGCTTTGCACTTTTGGAATTATGTTATGCTAAAATTTAATAGCCATGTTCCATCTGTTTTTGTTCATAATAATTGAGTGAAGTATTCTAAACATGTGAAATATAAACTTGTTGGAATGGTTGTTATTGTTATTTTGCTATATAATATATAATCGCGACTACGAACGACGAATTTTGAATTAAAATGCTAAAACTATATTGAAATTCCAATGAAACAAAAAAACAAATAACAACATTGCAAATCTTCAAAAGATATGCAAATTACACAGCTCTAGAAAAACCTTTACATCTGATGAACCCCATAATGTTTCCTGTGTTTTGTTAGTCTTATGTTACGTTTGGTGATGAGGATGCTTATACATACTTTGATTAGAAGATACATTCTTTCTCATTGTTTATGCTGTTAGATGTGCTTTTATTTGTTGAATTATACCGTTAACGAATGCGTATGGTTCACCAACACATTAATAATTGATTACTATTGATTACTGATTACTGTTGACTAATTTATGATTTAAGGGATGAATTTAAGGTTTATTAATTATTTATTTTATTCAGTAATAATTAATTCAAATAAAAAATTTATCACTAGTCGAAATATGTAGATATTATATATAAATATATATATATATAAATAAGATAATTTACTGATTTATATCCCGGAGAATTGTTGTCTACATAAACTAAATAATTTATATTAATAATTCATCTCATAAATAACAGATTCTCAGATAGTTCATCATCCGTTCATGGTTGAATTGGTATTATGATAATAAAGTAATCAGAATTTTGATTTTAACCAGTGATAGTGTATAGTTTGTTTAACCAATATATATTTACTAGGAAAATTAGTAAACATTTCACTTGGGATGGTACTTCCTTTGAAGGTACCTTTGAAGGTACTTCCACGTACTAGTAATTAAAAATTTAATAATAATCTAATCAAATTTATTATGGAAAGCATATTTATGAAATCGTTGTATTTTTAAATTTAAAATATCACATTCAAATTTTTATTTCTAAAATCCAACAAAATAATGTTCAATAATATTCAATTGCTTGCTAAATAAATGATCGCGATTTAATATTTCTGCATTGCAATTATACGACGGAATGCATACATGACCTCAACATTAAAACTGTCACTCAACAATTTACCCATGCAAAATAAACCAAATGAGCGTAAGACTGACCCATCAATGGTTTGTCGACCTTTGGTAGTCAGGTTTACATAAACATCAGCAGACTCGTCAGTGACTCTGGCATAGACCGCGTTGGAGAAGATGTTGATCAATACTTGCTTGAGTTGTTCAAGTTGTTGTTTGGTGAGTAGGCCATAGAGGCACAGAGGTGGATCTAACATTTAGGAAAGCATATATTTTATAAACATAGACTTTAAATTCCAATGTCTTTGATTACAACTCCTATATTTCTTTATTACTAGAAATTAAGATTACGTTATATTTCAAAATCATGTTTATACTGTTGGTTTAACATAATTTCCAAATGTAAGCTTAATTATTTATTACAAGAAATTAAATTTATGTTATATTTAAAAATCATTTTTTTAAATTGTTGGTTTAACACATGGCTAAAATGTGATGACAATATAATTTCCAACTGTAAGCTTAATTCAAACTACTTTAGTTTCTTCTGTAAAACTTCATGGTTTTTTACAACTTCATTAATTTGGTGCCAAAATTTGGGAATACCGATGGTGTGCTATCACAAACCGGTACACACACTGGCGCTGAGTGTCCAAAGTCTATGGTTTTGTTCCTTATATCTCCTATTTTAGTTTTTAAATAATATATTTCAATTATTACAGTTGATCCTACTTATAATTTGGTTTGTCCTTGGTTATGATTTTGCATAATGGATTTGGTCTTTCATATCCATAGATTTACTTTTAGAATATATTATATATTAAAAGATATACAGTATATATAGGTATATTATTAAATTACAGATTTAACATCATACAACACGAGGTCTTTTTTTATATTACATATATATGTGATTTATGGCAACGCATTCTTCTTTTTTGACCATTCTGAATTTTGGTGCTGAATGTGATTTGTATTAAAATTATAATGAAATTATTCTCGGTGCTACCATATGAGGGAGTCAGAGACAATGACGACGAATCCTCTATCCTCCTCTCCGAAGTGCAAAATGCGATCGAGAAAATGTAAGCTGGGTCATCGGCTGATTTTGACGATATCTCGGCCAAACTGATCAAAGCGACAACTGAAGATGGTACTCGGTTGTTGCACAAGCTCTGCAACAGGATTGGGTCTACGAAAGAATGATCCGAGTACTGGACAAAGGCTATGTTTGTTATCATACCAAAGAAAGGTGACACTCGCGAATGCCCAATAACCGAGCAATTTCCCTGGTTTGGCACGCAAGAAAAATTCTCATTAATGTCATAATTGACCGCTCAGAACATTACTTCGACCGCGAAATTTCCAAATATACAATCCGGTTTCCGGAAAGGGCCCGGATGTCGAGACATGAATGCTAAACTTTACTAGATTATTGAGAAAGTCATGGAACACAGATTTCCACTTTACCTGTGTTTCATATAATACTCAAAGGCATTCGATACTGTCCAACATCAAAGAATGTGGAGTACAACAGATGACATGTGTTTTTCCCACTCATATGATTGATCACTGTACAGAAACCAATCATCAACCGTTCAAACCAGATTTGGAAACAGCAAGTGGTTTGGTATTGGACAAAGCGTACGCCAAGAATGTATTGGTTTCCCCTACCTGTTCAATACATTTGCGGTAAAGACCATGAGCATCACGTTGAATATTTTTGACGGTGGTATGACAGTTGATGAGAAGCTCATCAATAACCTCCGTTATTCCGATGATACGACATTGATAACAATTTAGAAATCGAAAATGCAAGAATTTGTCGATAGGGTGGTAGAGGCCAGCGAAGAAGCTGGAATGTTCCTTAACGTTAAAACGACAAAGATTATAATGGGAATAAACGATGGAGATTCGAATGCTGTTGTTACAGTCAGCGGAAAACCCATTGACATTGTTGACTTATTCAATTTTCTAGGATATTTTGTAACGAACACGGATGTTAGTGCGAAAGAAGTGAAAGTTAGGTTGGCAATCGCATGGGAAGCATGCCCAAAGATGCGTATCATGAACTCGCTGATCTTCAGTATTGAGCTATACGACTCAGAAAGAAAGCTGGATGCTGACTCAATATGAAACAAACCGTATCGACGCCTGCAAACTCTGGTTTTGGCGTCGTATATTGCAGATCAGCTGCGGAATCGGTTCACAAACGTCGACATGAGGACAATGTAAAGAAGCACAAGAGCTTGGTGTCAAAAATAAATGCTCAAAAGATATGATATTTCGGCCACGTCAAAAGAAGGGGACCGGACAGTCTCGAAAAGACTGGGATGGATGAGAAGGTGGATGGTCGCGGCGGCAGAGGTCGACTGAAAATGCGCTGGATAGACGGTGTCAAACGATTGACAAAGATGAGCGTCCAACAGCTCGTCATGGTTCCGCTGGATCGGAATAGGTGGCGAGGAGTAATATCGGTGGCCACAAGACGACGTAAGACGCCGTGATCGACTCTACAAACAGTTAAATCAATAATTACCAACAGCTATACTGCATGCAACATGAATTAATGTCCATAATATTATTTGATTACAAAACTTACTCGTTTTTTAAAATTTAGTAACTTTTAAGTAAATTTAAAGTAAATTTAAACGAAATTATACTAATGCTTAAAATGGCAAAGATTGCATGCAAAATAATACTTAAAATTGTGAATATTACCTGGAATAAACGGCGTTTTCGTGATGGGCCAATCATAGGATAAAGTTGAAGTCAAATTGGAGATCACTTGAAATGATAAGACAATACATGTCTGATATTAAAACGAATCTATATAAAAATATATATTCTCTAAATTATAATTTTCCCATATTGAATAAAATTGTATATAAATGTTTTATTATATATCATATCACATCACATTAATCAAATATTTACGTTTTAGTTGACAGAGAAGATATATTAATGATAATATAATGTTGTTTTAAGGCCATTCTCGGTTAATTAGGTTAGTGTAATTTGCTCAATAAGTGTTTTATTTATATACTTAAGAAATGTTTAGTTATTCTATAATTTGATATTGGAACAGACAACATTTATTATGTAACAATATCTTATTGTTATCATAATTATAAAAGTATTTGCATAATTAGTATACAAATACTATAATTTACAGTGGCTCTTACTTTTACAAGAGACAATACAGGTAAAACCATGCCATGTTATAGAACATTACTTTAAGGTTTTGTTATAAAATGTTCCTAAAAAATCAAGACGCAAGTTGTTTATTGAGGAGAATCCATGACATATAATTAACATTGTATTTTCTCTATTAAAATGTTCGTTCAAAGTAATTAAGTATTCCTAATTCGAAATAAATATTAGGTGCTTTATAGTATATTGAACCCAGCTAAGGGATGGATTGATAAACTATTAATATGTGTAAATATGTATGTTTTATATATAGATATTTAAAATTGTAGTTTTTATCTTTGATAAAACATGGCAATAGATGTTGAAAATACAATACCTCAAAATTGCAACTACTGATTGGAGTTAGTACCTGGGTTTCATAAGCGAATTATTATTTTAATTTCATAGTTATAAATGAAGCACTTATATGTCAACAGACAGAAGTCTGATATACATGTGAACTAATTGCGATATTATAATTATTATACTGTATAATCACCAAACATTATTCTTGCTATCTACACGCCTAATCAGATATTAACGAGATGGCGGCTTATTATAACGATATGTGTTAATAACTTCAAGTTGTGGAGATAAGTACAATAATTAAGTACCATGTCGGTAGGTACACACTTTAAAGCTGGAAATTTGTGTTCCTCTTGAAGAGGGTGCCTAACCGTCTGGTTTGTTTTTTAATTGTACTTTTAAAATCAATTATTTGTGGTATGAACATTTATAAATTTAACATTTGGAATTGCTTGCATATAGAGTTAAAAAATAATAGCACTCGAGAAAACTAAATATAATAATAAATATTTTTTGGTGACTCATAAAACAAGTAAATTGTTATTATTATATTATATTAAACAATTCAATTTTAATTAAATTTAATAATAATATTATATTACGAATTGTTGATTTCCGAAACGCAGTTGTTAAAGATTGCGACGTAGTTTTCTCCTTTGGGGTTAGTGCAATTGCGGTAGTGGTTAGTTCCATTGTGGTAGTGGTTGGTTCCATTGTGGTAGTAGTTGGTTCCATTGTGGTAGCAGTTGGTTCCATTGTGGTAGTAGTTGGTTCCATTGTGGTAGTGGTTGGTTCCATTGTGGTAGTAGTTGGTTCCATTGTGGTAGTAGTTGGTTCCATTGTGGTAGTAGTTGGTTCCATTGTGGTGGTGGTTGGTTCCATTGTGGTAGTTGTTAGTTCCATTGTGGTAATGGTTGGTTCCATCGTGGTAGTTTCTATAATTTGACTTGTACAATTTTTTGTCTTATCTTTCCATTCTTAAATTTGAAAATAATAGTATTAAAATAATAAAAACAAGTGAAATAATATGTTATATAATTTATATGTATTGTATTATTAAAAGTGTCTCTACAAGTATCATTTTCATTCCAAACTGGGCCATTAGAATGCATTTTGAATATATTTTTCACATAAATGTTACATATTAGGCCATATTTAGTGTTACATCTACAGTACATTGTTCAGGTACATTATTGTTAAGATTAACTGAGTCCAATGTTTAAGCAACGGGGAAGATCCCAAGGCTGCCCTCTGCAATTCGCAGTAAGTGATATGGGGAACTGATCAATGGCGCCAGAGTACTATAACGATTGCGGCCCTAACTGCATTTTTATAGTTTTCGCCCCTAAGGCGGTGTGTATATAAAATATTTTTGAGAATATAGCACATTTAGGAATATTTTTATGCTAAATGGTATGCACCATTCAAAGGTAAACACCATAAATGTTCAAAAAGCAAATCTATAATTAAAACTGGTACCAGCATCATCACCGAATCTTTTATTCTCTTTTATTCTCTTAAAAATTATGCAATGAAGACTGTTCACTGTTATAAACATGCTTTATAATTACAGAAATTATATGTAAAAGCCGCACAAAATACTATTATTACCTGGTAGACAGATTTTGTCTCCATTTTCAGAACAGTTGTAGTGCCCCATGGTGGAGTCTTGTGGCTGACAAAAAACGGTGCAGTTATCACCATGATAGTTGGTATCACACCAAATCATGTACTCAAACAGCACACTGAAACAAAGTGTTAATATATAACTGAGGAACATTTGCTATTCGTGAATTGTGTAGTCTTGTCACACTCAACAATATTTTACATTTGAATTTTTAAAGTCCGTGTCTTAAACTATAACATTTGCTTAATTCAACATTTGAAATGTAACAACAATTTTTTTGGGGTTGTAGAAATATTTAATAATAATATGAGTTAAATTGTTTTAAGAAGTAACATTTATTTTTAAACTTAGCAAATACTACTCGCTTGGAATATTCCGTATTGTAAATGTTGATTTTCGTAACCGTTTCACAAAATGTCACCTTTTCAAACATCATGCTAAATTAATACTGTTAAATAGGATACTAACATTGATATATTGTAACATTGATATTTACATTGAGTTATATTGAACACCTTTTTTTTGTTATGTTAGTGTTATATGTGAATTATGAATTAAATCCAAGTATATACTTATTTATATCATTGTAAAAATGCTTTAATAGTTTGAAAACAATAACAAATCGGCTATCAAGTTGATCATCATTTTGATTTTTTTAAATTGTAAAGTATAATTTTGTAGTAAAAAATAAATTTCAGATTTACATAAAAAAAGTTAAAAACAATGTTTCGCTGGTAGTGGTTCCATCTTCCTACCATTCATGATAAAAATACTATTAACGATTACATATATTAAAAAAATAAGTTAGAGTTCGTCCGCATGTTCGCTTTTCGGATGAATAATTTGCTATAGCTTTATTTATTATTAGTTTGTTCTTTATCGAATGTAACTTACATGGCATTCATATCTGAGTCGATAATTGTTTCAGGTTGATATTGAGCCATCATTTCCGACTTTGCTGGTGGAATTTTGGCTGTTGCAAACTTATATCTCATAACAGCAATAAGTGAACTAGCATATTTTCTCAATTGATAGATTTCCATTAAAATTCCATTGAAACCCTAAAGAATTCAGTGAACAGGAAGGTGTGTACAGCATATATTTTGAAACATGCAAAACATACATAAAAGAATGTAAACATGTAAACATTTTATTAAAAATATGTATTATATATATTTATAATTAATATATACAATATATTAATATAAACATATAAACATATAAACAAATAGCCACAAACAGTTGTTTAAGTGTCTCGAAGTTTCAAATATGAACAATGATATTTAAAAAAATTGTGTTAATTAATTACACTTTTAGAATATTAATATTCAACATAATAATTTATAAGGACTTAATATAACTTTATAATTGTATTATATTATTTCCAGTGTATTCTCATGTTGTGTTATATTTGGCCCATATTGTTTCAGCGCATTAGATATATACACGTTTGTGTTAGTGTCTCCTGGAGCCTCGAATATGCACTTTTTTGTTAACGTATCCTTTTACAGTTTTCGACTCAACTTGAATAAATATTTAGAAATTTTTATTATTTTTTAAACTATTAAATATAAGAAACTTAATGAATTTAGGTAAACATCTGTTAAACTGAACCCATAGGTTGGCAATAGATTTTGTTGATAAAAAACATGCGAAGTGATAACCTAGAGCACTCAATCTAAACCTTTCTGTATGAGTCCCGATGATACAGATCTTAATCTCAAATTCTTATTTCATATTAACAGAGTATATTTTTATGACTTCAACGCTTGTAAACGTTCTTATAAAGATTGATTAATTATAAACCAATCTTTTTCCGTCGAATGTTATCCACATTTATTTATAAGATTATATTATATCAACGATCACATTCTGGTGTATCATTGTGTGTTACGCATTCTAGACCTTTCATACCTTTCGGAAATGGTCTTCAGCTGACCAGTCATAACACAAATATATGTATACGTTTTCTAAAGATACGTCTTCGGTATACATATACAAACAAATGACAAAAACAAAAAGCTTTGCAGCACATCAGTCTCACGGCCTTCATTTCTGGGCCATTAAGGACTCTTCAGTTTGCTACATATACCTATCATAATAGCTAATTGTATCATATACATTTTTGAGAGTTACGACAACCTACACGTCAGCAAGATTTTATTCAGACCTTTATGCACGCAAAACATTTTGGTGACTGCTCTGAAAAAAACACTTTAATGTTTTAAGCAAACTGTTACAATATCTAGTGACATATCCAATGTATCTGAAATACTTCGATAATATTATAGTCCACTTTTCTTTACGCTGTTGTTACATATTGCAGCTTTACGATATATTCTTCATTGTCATGCTGATATCTCCGAAAATCTAAAAATGTTTACAACATACTAAATGTTTTTTATTGGCTATCTAATTGGCTGAAATATATGTCTGTTTAAATCCGGTCGGTATCATTGCTGAAAAGAGGTACGTTAAATGATCTTCCACAAATATTGCATTAAAAACTATATATTATTTGCAAAGTATACCCAGCCGAAGGCTATCGTAGTCATGCCTTTTCACATCTGAATTAATGAGATCAATCTACAACTGAACAAAATAATAGGAATGCCAATTATATAAATTTGAATACAATTAGAGATTTTTTTAGTTTTATGATAATTATATTACATTTTTGTTTATCAATAGTCAGCTAAGGATATTAATCCAGAAAGTCTGGAAGTATAAAAGCCTTGGAGGTTCAACCTAAAATGTATTTAATTAAATGAACGGCAAAAAATTACAGTGAAATCCTAGGGCAAATTTAAATGAAAACCAATATTTAATTGAAAGAGTTATGACATTTTATAAACACATTAAAGATGTGTCTGAAAACAAAATGAAAGATAATTTTTTTAACTTATTATAGTTAGGTAAAAGATAACACTTAATCAGAAATATACTTAACCAAATTTGACGAGTTGTTTGCAAATGTCTGCCCTTTCTAGAAGCCGTTTATTAAAGTACATAAAAATTAATATTTATTCATTATGATTCAACTATTCACTCAAATTATAACTATTGATAGTTTGAATTTTCCATTTTTTGATCACAACGTTGATATAATTTTAACTTAGTATTACCTTGACATCATTTATTATGTTGTAAGATTTATTTTAGTGGTTCAAAAAATATGCACTCTTGTTATATTAGTATAAATATTTATTAGTATAAAACTTACGACAACTTACCGACCATTGTTTTAGAGTAATGTCCACCGGATTAAACAATTGTCCAATGAGTTCTTTGTTGTTTGGAAAAGATATTTCCTGTTGTTGTGTGTATGGGCCAAATTGAATTGGATTTGAGATGCAAAATCTGTTGTAGATTCATTTGTGGATGCATGTATAATATGTTATACTTTTGTATAACAATTCGAATTACAAAAAATTGTTTTACAAATCAACCTAAATTGCTCTTATTTATTACCAAAACAATACTGTATTTAAAATGGTTAAATCGGTTGCCTCATTTTAAAAGAAAATACTATAAATAGGTTTCATAGCTTTATTTTAGCATAATATAATTTGCTGTTACAATTGATTTTAAGGCAACACAACTAACGGATTTATTTATGTTTTGCTTTCTGATTTGTGTTTTATATTTTCATTCGTATTTTCTATAAAAAAAGATTACCAGAACTTACATAAAAGTATTTATTAATAATAGGCATTGAACTTAAATTTAAAAAATTTATTATGACTGCTGAAAAAATTAGAATTGATTATATAAATTGTACTACAAATGATTATTTTTCATGAATTTAAAATTATATTGTTTGTCGTATAGTAATATTTTTTAATTTTAAAGTGTATCTACTTTTATCAATATTGTGGAAGTTTAAAATATATTAAAAAAATCACTAGGCATTTTTGTTATTGTATTTAATTTGATATTAGATATATCTGATAACAACATTATAAAACATATAAATGTTATGGCAATTTTATCATTGTCAATATTATGAATAATTAATACATTATATTTTTTAAAAAAAGCTGTATTAAAATAATTCGAGAAATCACTCTTCCACTGTTATGTATAAGAAGATTATGTGGCATTTTAATCGTCACGTAATCGATGAAATTATAAACTTTATCCTTTCAACTAAAAATGTAAATTTTTATATATTATTTAGTTGATACGAATGTTATGAAAAGTATATCAATTCAAACCAAAAACCAATAAAATTTACCCAACAAGTTATGTATCTACTATATAGGTGGCAACACTATAGCGCCTCAACTTTCTTTCAATTAACTTTTTGAACGAACATTTTAATGTCTTTTTTTAGTAAAATAAGTAATACGACATGTGAGAAAAGGCTTTTATAATTTTTTATGTAAACCATTTAAGTTAAAGTTACACATTGTAATGTAACTTACACAGTACCATCTGTTATGCAAAATTCAAACAATGGGCTACATGGAATCCGTCTAATGATATGTAATTGGCACCAAAAGTAATTCTTCATTGTGTAATCATAATACTCATATTTCAAAAATCGTAGTCTTATTGTTGCCGTAGAATCCACTCGATGCACCATAACAAAGTTCACTGTCTGAAATACGAAACAACAATAATTTGTCAATGGTTTCCGTTGAATACGGCGTTTTTTTAATTTTGTGCTCTAAATAAAATGTCGAAATTAATAGCATTTCTAAAATTATATTTAAAAAATGTAAGTAATTTTTTATAGGGTATTTATATATTAGGTAGAATATTATTTATACGAAAGAATACTAGTATTAATATAGAGAGACTAGAAATAAATTATAGCTAAAACTCTAACTTTTTATAATACAAATATAATACATACTTTTATAAGCTAATTAACATTTTATAACATATTGAGTTTTGTATTTCAAAAATTGTATATAACTGAATTATTTTTTGTGACAGAGAAATGGATTGCACAACTCTAAAAAGATGGACTAAATTACATAAAGACACAAATATATTTGAAATATTTACAAATCTTTAATTGTAATTCAAAAACTACTTAATATTTTAGCATAATCGGACTGAAAAGCAGTATTTACTATAAAAGCTTTTTTTTTAATTGGTATTAATAATTTATTATAAACGATGATAGAATGTGAAATGGTTTTTTTTTTAATTTAAAATATATTTTTAATCTTTAGAAAAGTTAAAAATGGTTAAATTTTAAATTGAAATTATAAGTAACATTAATATATTTTATTCAAATAAAGGTGCAATAACTTTTTCCATTAACTATGTATTAATTAATTATTTTTTATTTATTAGTATAAAATTGATAAATTATTGAATTATAATAAAAATATGAACAGTATGTGTACAATATAATAATCCTTACATTTGGTGACATTTTGTGCCATTTAGTGACATTTTGTAACATTTGGTGACATCTGGTGACATTTGGTGACATTTGGTGACATTTGGTGACATTTTGAGACATTTGATAACATTTGGTGACATTTGGCGACATTTATTGACATTTGCGACATTTGGTGACATTTTTTATCATTTGTTGTGATTTGTTGACTTTTGGTAACATTTGGTTACATTTTCTGCCATTTTGTGTCATTTGGTGTCATTTGGTGACATTTGGCGACATTTGGTGTCATTTTTCTGGCAACAGTTGGATTAAATGTGATGACAATATAATTTCCAAATGTAAACTGAATTTTTGCCAAATGTAAACCTTTTAAATTTCACTAGAGCTTAAATGTGTTATTATAATTAAATTCATTTAGTTCTCAACTATAAGAACAGTGATGTTTGTGCACACACAAAACGGTCAACGGTCTCTGATTGTCCATATAGTTCCGAACCATTGTTTAGACACATTTCTTTCTTTTTAGTTATAAATTTTAATTATTACACGTATTCATAATAAATGATCTGGTTTTGTACCACAGTTACTTTTTGCTTATTGGATTTGATAAATATGTTGTCTTTTTAATTCACGGGCTTGACTTGACATGTCCTGGATAATGGCTTTAGTTAACATATAACCACTACAGGCATGACTTATCATCCTCTCATTTCCTAGGCCTGTG
>JAUZND010012941.1:0-28300 GCA_034780555.1 Coelogynopora nodosa | reverse complement strand
AAACAATATTGGGAAGAGTTGTTGAAGGCATCAGAAAATAGCCAAAAAACTCAAAGTATCTCCAAGTCTAAAGAAAAACACCTATTAATGGTGGCCGCCTTTAAAGCTAGAAAGAAACATCATCACAAGTTATTAAAACGTCTGGCTGCTAAAAGGGAAAAAATCTAGATATGTAAAGAACTGTGTGAATTTATTAACGTTACTTATATATTACATATGCATATAATATATGAAATATAAGATACTCATAATAATGCGCACCATTATGGTGACAAAATAAAAGGTCAAAGTGGATAGTGTGGTGAGTGGGTATATTTCCGTATTTTTTAAGTACCACCAAAATCATGACTGGAGACAATAGTTCCTCACAAAAGTTCATTTACTAAATATTTTAATAATTTTGTGAACCAATACATTGGAGCTTGAAAGTACTTTTTTTTCTCGAAAATTATATAATTATATATTATTGCAAAATGTCAAGGTTGTGTTTAGAGGTCAAGGTTGTGTTTAGAGGTCAAGGTCGTGTGTAGAGAGAGTATTTCCGGTTTTGTAGCTAGATCCTTTCAAACCATTTATGATAGTGTGTCATGGTGTGCTAATTATTTTTATAAATGATTATTTACCTTTAAGGGTTAAACATCTTCGCCTTATTTTCTGTGTTATGTTATACTAACATTTTGTAACATTCAGATAGTATCATAGTCATTATTCAGAATTAATACAGATATGAGACATATGTAATACCCTAATAAATCATAGATTTTATTTTATAAAAAAACTAATTATATACAAAATATAATGTACCTTACAGAACTTATTAATCTTAAATTTATAAAGTTTTCTATAGTAAACATTGTGTTTATTTAATATCTACAAAATGTGTAATTAAATACCAATTAAATGATTACACAACTAAAATTTTGAACCTGGACAATTCAGGCAATTTTGTCTTTACAATTCTCAATGTTAGATCATCAACTGGGCTAATTGTCGGGCATACGTATGTAGATACGACACATTGTCTCCACTTGGTCAGGTAAATCGACCATTGTTTCCCTGTTGGAGCGCTTCTACGATCCCTCTTCTGGCGTCATTTATCTCGCTAATCGTCCTCTACGCGACTATGACGTGACGTGGCTGCGGCGCAGGTTCTTCGGGCTCATCAGCCAGGAACCGCAGTTGTTTCACACCACTGTGAGGGAAAATATCCGCTATGGTCGTCCTGAAGCCACAGATGACGAGGTGAGTTGTTCACATGGTCTTATGCAATTTGCTTTTTTGAGTTCAAAATATATTTTTTGAGTCGTATATCTCTATGTATTATTATCTACATTGTATTATGAAAAGTTTTATATCAAATAAAATTATTTTAAAATCAATAGATGTATGTATTATTTTTGTTCAACAATTGATTTCAACATGACAGACTAAATGGCAACGTATAATAATACGAGCTTTATTTTTTTGCCGCTTGTGTATTTACACTTTTTTTCAGAACAGAATATTCGCCACCTCACTAACGATTTTTTATTCTTGCCAAAATACAAATAAGAGCATAACTTTCCCCTCTTTTTAACCCTTACTCCCTTTCTCTCTCTCTCTTTCATTATCTTTAAAAAATGCAGTTCTGTTCACTTTCTATATTTAATTATATTTATTAAATAAATATTTACTGCGTCCGTACAAAGGATCAGCCATATAGTTTAATATCTACGATCCTGGACCAATCCTGGACTCCCTCCTCAGGTGGAACGGGCGGCCCACCTGGCCAACGCCGACCTCTTCATCCGTGAATTCCCCGCCGGCTACGACACCCTGGTGGGGGAGCGGGGCACGGCAGTCAGCGGCGGTCAGAAGCAGCGGATCGCCATTGCTCGGGCAATCCTCAAGGACCCGGCGGTCTTGGTGCTGGATGAGGCCACGAGTGCTCTCGACTCGGAGTCGGAGGGGCTTGTGCAGGCAGCACTGGAGAAGGTTATGAGGGGTGAGCGATGAGGATTATGAAAGGTTGAATTATTTAGCTGAATTTTCTATTATTTATATCATACTTTCAAACGCCAAATATTGTTATAAACAGTTAATTACAAAATAAGTACTACGTTCACCTATGACTCAATATCTATTCCGATGGTTAAATATCCCCAAAAATAGATTAACTTTTTAATGAGTTGGTCAGTCAACATGGATATTTGGATGGACCTACTGGAATATGTCGGTAATTGTGACGTAATGTTATGTAACCGCCTATGAGACAGTGACGTCATAGCTCTTACATCTGTATCCCTCTCTTGACAGGACGTACTGTGATCGTGATAGCGCACAGACTAAGCACAATCAGGAATGCTGATCTCATCGTTGTGATGTCTCATGGCAAAATTGTTGAAGTGAGTGACACAAAACAGTAGTTTTTTAGAATAACAATAATATGAAGATTACATTAGCGTCTTTTTTTTGGATAAAACTGATTATACCTAAAATTTATCAATAATCCGATTAATGTATTTCCTAAAACTTAATTAACACATTTTGTAACTCCTTCGTGAAATCTAATTATTTTGTCAATTGAGTTTTGTCTTGCTTAAAAATATAAATCGACCATCAGTGTTTTATACATAATATATATTTCAAAAAGTCGTCAATGGAAAATATCACTAATTAATTTTAACTCTGGGAATTTCAGTATGAAAAATGTAATTTGAGGTATTCTTTGAAGAATCAGGTAGTCAAATGCTCTTGAATGTTACACTTAAATCTTTAAATATAATCAATACACAATGGACTTCGGTCTGACATTTATGTTACATGATATCGATTCAATTTATAAGGATCTTGATATATCCGTTTTCTTTCGAAGATGTTAGGCTGCCAAAAGTTTTTCTTGCTTCTTAGAGAATGCATTTTTTTGAAATTGGTCATCGTCAAAAGAGAGAAATATATTAATTAAATTTTAATCTTTTTCTGGAGCTATTATCGCACAATCTTAGATTAATCAACTTTTAAAATCAGATCAAGTTTTTATTTTTATTTAGAAACTGCGATCTATTTATGTGAATATAACAGGAGGATATAATTAATTGCTTTTAGTAATCAAGAATTAACACGTCACATAATTTATTTAGGTTCACTTGCACCCATAAAAATATGACCTTGGTTACTAACCACGTGATTACACACATACGCGCAACACACTATATTAAAAATCGTTTCCTCCGATAAGAGAAGCAAGAAAGTTACATTGATTTGGTAGCTGACTGATTTCGTTGATTGAACACACAAGTTGGTTAGATCAGAAGAAGCTCCTACCTCAATAAAAGAGTTATAATTAAATTATTAACTAGCATCGTTTAACTGCCAATAAAGGAATCTAACTTATCGCAACAAACAGACGGCTTCACCTATATTTCTTGTATTGTTAGTTTAATGTCCTTTAAAGGTGTATATTCCGATAAACAGCATATTACATTAAATGAAGATCACAAGTGATGTATACCTATGTGTCTTGCGTTTACTAAAGAGTACAAATTGCATTGAATGTGTTTTTACTTATCCACAGCATAAATATTATATTTCTTTATATTATATGAAATATCTATGATCCAAAAGTAGAATATAAAAATAATGAATCAGTATTATATGCGTGAATAGTATAAAGTAAATTGTAGCCTTTATGAATATTTAAACATTTGTGATATTCATATTATTAACTTTTTTTCTTCAATGGATTAGATTTTTAGAAGTACAATTTATATTTATAAAACATATTTTAAGTAAATCTATATTGTTGAGTTGTATCAATTCTATTGGGATGTTTAACTTCGCGCTGTGTTTACGTTTATTATTCGTTACTAAATATGTCTTAAATTATCGATGTGTGTTCTGCTAACATTTTAATTTCAAAGCAATTAATAGTAATTTATGAAAGTATCGTTTATGAACGTGTTGTTGTTATGTTATATCAATTTTATCCAATTATTTAAATGTTCTATTATTGTTCTATTTACGTCTTAATTTTTTATTAGATGTTATATAATGATATAGTGCGCTAGATACCCCCTAATTAGGACAATAATATTGACTATGAGGCATAAATGGTGTCAGCAATTATTGTTTATTTTTAGTATATTGCGTTTATTTCAGGATCCATTAAAAATCAGTACTATAATGAATCAAGCATAACGTCTATATAAGTATACAATGTTTCCATAGACACGAACCCACGCTTTCATTCATTTAATTTTAGTAACTTATCATGTAAGAAATTAAATTTTAAGAAAACCCTTTGTGTTTCCAACAATAATATACTGTTGTTATTTGTATCGCTGTTACTTGAAACCAAAATAATATCATCTTTATCATAAAATTTATATATACATTTTTATTAAAATATAATTATTTCTTATATATTATATTGTTATTATTTCTATGTATATATCGAGTCAACAGTTCCTTAAAATTAATTGTTAGAGGTGAACGGACGAGGGGAGTACAATTACATATAATTTTTCTTCCATTACGTGTTATTCAAATAGCTTACAAATTATTTATTTGGAATTGTAAAACAGTTTCAAATCAGTTATGCGTATTTTAAGAAATTTTAGATGAATTAGTCACAGTCGTGGGTTGTATAGCAGTGACGCTATAATTTGACCTTTTCTTACAAAAACGGTTTTCTGTATTTTGAAACATTTTCGTGGATATTATCACGTCAAGTTACTGTTGCTATTCAATCAAAAAGATTTTCGTGTAATTTTGTTGAAGTTAATTCAACTGTTAACATTTTATGATGCCATCGGTTGTTACTCATAAAGAAATATTTTAGACAATTTTTTAATATTTCCCTAACCATTTCATATTTATTATTAACCATTTCTGAACATCTTTATTAAATCAATATTTTAAATACTATTGTTTAAATATGAAATTTCATATTAATGTTTAAGCAGTATAACTAGCGCATATATAAAAAAATTAACAGTAATTTATTTTTCACATAAAAACTTGTTTTGTCAAATTCTAAACTTATCTAAAATAATTAAAATATTTATCGATTAGATGAACAGATTGCTTTAAATATCACTTCTGATTTTGGATAACTCATGACTTCACTGACTTTGAACCATCTTTTTTTATATTATTTGAAAACTTTCGCATGATCAATGTGTTAAAATGATAAATTAATCAATGAAATACTTTTTGACCTAGTGTTGATTAAAAACGTGTGTTATAGTATATACCTTCCCTCCCTCCTTGGCCGTTCAACGACGATCTTTTTTCTACTATAAATAAATAAATGTTGACCCATATTTTCTGACCCATACACGACCTCTCAACCCAACTTACATTTCTGTTCACGGTTTCTTAACAAACATGGCCTAAAATGTGAACAATCTTATCATATGACCTACAATTTGGTTTATTTTGTTTTATTGAATTACAAATCTAAAATGTTATTTATAAAAGTGACTGTATCAATACCCAAATATCATCTGCAGAAGGTGTCCGAATATTTTGCTAGAAGTTGTACTTTGACTTACACAAACTGTAACACAACATTTATTAAGTTACCTATTTATTTAAATATAAATGTCAATTTTCAGATAATAAGGAAAATCAAGGAAGGCTCACTTTTTATTTAAATTCAGTGTTTTGTTTATTACTTCACAAATCTTACATTTTGGAAATCGACCCATTTTTTTCCAATTTTATAATAAATACAGAAAAGAATTCACAGGTCGATAATATACAACACACCTTACGCCCGGTACTCACCAAAAGGGAGCTCAACAGTTCCGTTACTCTTACCTGGTCCTATGCTCTTAACTGTTGAGTTGCAATTACTGGCATCACCAGAGCAACGTTAAAGTTGTGGTGCCTATTCTTAAGTATGAACAACCTAAAGCGAAGATTTGGGACCGAACAGTTCCGCTTTATCGATGTGGCCAGATAAGAACAATAGAACTGTTGAGTTTCTTTTGGTGTGTACCGGGCGTAACTGGGTTAATTCGGGTAAGAAATGAACGAGAGCGTTTTTGCACATTTTGATTTAAATTCAACCTTCGGCTTTCTTACCACCCACTAATATTAACAAAATAGAGTTATCGAAAAAAATCAATTTTTGTTTTATTCTATCTTTGAAATAAAATTTCTCTTTGACTTAAAACAATTTAAGCATAGTGTTTAGGCTTTAGATGAATATTCGCACCTTAGAAAACAATATTGTTAAACCTGTCATAGTAAATGTTTATATATTTAGTGTAATTAATGTTATATATTATTGTGGTATATTTTAAAAACCGTATTTTTCCAAATTGTCTACGCGCATATTTCTATATGCTTTGCCAGTTATTTCAGATAGTAATTAGTATTATTCATCAGCTGACGTGTCCTATAGTTTTGATTGTGTCTCCCCTTCCAGTTTCCACAAGTCTGACTGATTTAGGTAATTCAAAACGTAGTCAGTTTTTGTACAAATTTCCCTCCAACCAAATTATATTTCGCTATACGCATGTAAGGCAAGTCTATATTTATAATAATTATATGTATTCTTACTCCACCGTTATTATTGCAGCAAGGGACACACAGTGAACTCCTGGCCAAGAATGGACACTACTCTTATCTCATCAAACGGCAACAATTTACCATCTAAAGATCAAACAACTCGCAATCGAGGCATCATGCTTATAGCAGAAAAGTCACAGTCAACGTTGTCGCGACTAGTTTCGTTCAAGCGGCTTTTTCTGAATGTTTTTATATAATAATTATTTATTAAATTATTTCATTATCGTAATTAAATATTTTAAAATCTAGAATTGCCATATTATTCATCATTATCGAATTTAAACCTTAAATCTTATTCTATTTTTGTTTTCTCTCGTTGTTGTTGAGTGTTATTCTGTCAAAGTTAACTAAATTATTGTGGAACATAGGCAGCATCTCGGATTAGCGCGGCTTGGGATTTTTCTGTCGTTTTTCGATCGACCCGCTCTATGTGATGAACATGGATTTATATTTCCGTCACAGTGGTTATCGTATTTATTAGTCGTAATATTAATGTTAAAGCTAATAGAACTAATCAATTCTTTGTGATTAAAATGGTGCTCATATTTCGAAGGAGAGCGGACAGGTACCACTGCAATAACTATAGTTATAAATTATTTTATTCGACATGTTTTATTATAACTATACAATTTTGTTATATTGTATAATTTTTAAAATTGAACATTTATTATTAATCAAATCAACTTGGAATTCTTTTAGAAACTATTAACTAGCGACTAACGAAGTATGTTCCATATTGTTCCAGCATTGTTTTTATTGTAGAAACGAAAAGAATAATTGTTTTCGTGTTTCGACATGACATAACTATATTATATAATGCGTTCCTATTTTCAAGAAACATTATTTTTTGAAATTATAGGAATATATTATAAATAAATTGATTCAAAATGATGATTATCAATTTAAATGTATCCTTTTTTACCATTATAGAAAATAATTACTCTTTTCATATAGTGAGCTCATAATATGAAGGCTTATTTTAAGATATATATAATATTATTTCAAAATAAATTCTAGTAGATTTTGAAGAAATCACGTTAGCCTGTCATCAACAATAACAACCAAATGACTGCTTTAAATTATACTTTATATATTATGATGTATTTCCTTATATGTTTATGTTACAACACATTGAACATTTAGAAAACGATTTTCGTTATTTTAGCGCATTCGACAAATCCAACCTGCGTGGTTTACCTTACCGTTTAGGTTTATATTTACGACATTTAAATCTTTAATGGCATATTATGTACTTTGTTGAATGCTTTGTACTTTTTGACTTTCAATTGCTAGCTTATATTTCTAAATGTACATAGTTTTCAGAAGCGACTATATAACCTTTAACCCATGTAGTTATGTTCAATAAAACTACGTTTATTACAAATGCCTTTCTTTCATTGGTTTATCATCTATTGTTGTGCTATGGAATCCTTATATGAGAAGTAACATATCACAAACTAACAGATTATATCTAAAAAATATAGTCTCTATATTGTAGTGTCTTCAGTGCCACACCGACGACATCAATTTGACTAATGCTAAGAAATATACTTTATTGGAAATTATCTTAAATATTAAAAGCACGTATAGCACCGCGTAAATAATTATGGATATGGTGCATGCTGTATTTAGCGTAAACGTTAAATAGTTTGTTTTGCATTACTTGTTTTAAATGATGAAATAATACTTGAAAATCACGTTCTGTCAAGATTTTCTGTTTAATTTGTTACTATAATTTGCAATAAAATTCATCAAACTGAACCTTTACTACATTTCTTAATTTGAATATATTAGTTATAAAACATTTCAATATAAGGTTTAGCTCCTAAATTAACGCAAGCGGTATACATGCATGCAAAACTAATCACCTTATTAAACTATATTTAAGAGTTTAATGTACATTTATCTTACAAATTGGTTAAAAATAGTAGTTTAAAACTTTTATAGTAGGCCGAAGTGGCATAATGAACAGATGATTATTGTCCAAGGGTAAATAGATAAGTTACGATGTAAATGGGAACTAAGATTCAACTGCGTCGATCTAATGGATGTTAATATATATAATAAATACAGGACTTAACAACTTTTTGTTCTGTTAGCCGATATGTTTAGTATATATATCAGACGACATGTAATATACCTGAATAGTCCCTCTGACTAATGGTGGGGAAAACGTGCACCCCCGCTCCAAACTTTTTATTCTGACCCCCAACCATTTCTGTAAGAATATATTCTAATATGAAAATAAAACAAAAATTATAGATTAATTTCATTTAAAAAGTTGCTCAATCTGAAAATACAACAAAAAACTTTCCAAATATTAATAAAATAAGAAGTTGCAGATTGCAATATTTTTATATTTATCAATAAATTTACTGACAGAAACGTACATGAAAACGAACACATTTATGTAAACAATATTATGTACAAGATAAAATGGGTAAAAGACACCGCCGTGGAATTTGATAAACAGATGCATAAACAAATACACCGACAAATGATTCAGAGGTTTTTAATCTTAATGTTCTTAATAGATTAATAAAAAATGAATGATTAAGTAAAAAAAATGAACATAAGCATATTAACCTTATTAATAAACAAACCATACAACAGCTTACTGTAAACTAAGTTTTGGCGTTTGTACGACAGTTAGCGTCCACTGAATAATTAAATAATTAACACCTTTACTTTACATATTATGTTTAAAATAAAATCTACTATATACATAAAATAAACAATAACCAAAAGTATACAAATAGTGAATGTGACAAACTTATGTGCAAACAAAGTATAATTGATAACTGCAAACTTTTTAATTCTAGACAAAAAAACTCTGCATATCTCCATTTACTGAGCATGCTCTATCCATGTAATATTTAAATAATTTATCCTGTATTGACCAACGGATATATGGTATTAGTTACATGAATAAATAAAAGAGAAAATAGTTTCAAGCGTTCCTCTTCAAAATCTAACTAAATAGACTGACTGAACCTATCTATCCGCTTAATTATCATATTGGAATGACCAATTGAATAATTATACCAAAAAACTTGTTATGAGTAAAAATGGGATACTAAGAGATAATCAATACAGAACAATTTTATATTAGGATATAATTAACTATTTCATTTCCGATAATTTTATATCAGGAATAATTAATTCACAAACAATTTTTAAAAAATTATAGAATAAAACAGTACACGGATATGAATACGCTACCAAGATTATTAAATTAATATATAAATATAACACGAACGTCTCTATATAAGGATGCCGTCGGGTACATAGAACATGCTTTCTGATTGTTTTTTCATAAAATAACTTGAAAAAGTTAGTCATAATATGTATTCATACCTTACTATCAACAATTTAGATTCATAATTAATAATCTTTTAAAAACATTTCATGCCATTACTAGTTAGCAGGAGCGTAATTTGTGTACTTCTTTGAAACCACGGCAACTCTATAAAAAATAAAAATACAGCATGTCAATTAATTAAGTGCAACAAATGTTATGTATAGATATATGAACTCTACACTGCATGCCCAACTATGTACATATACAGTGGAATCCGCTTATATCGAAGTTGCTGGGACTGCTCTAAAATGTTCGATATATCAGAGGTTCGATATATCGAACAAAGACTTTAAATAGAATTATGTACCTAGACAGGGAATTCCCTGTAGTTACGTTTTCTGGAATTCCCTGATAACACTTTTATTATATGTGGTTATTAAAGTCTATTCAATTATTATATATTAAATTAGACAAAGGCTACGTGCATAGATTTGGCGCATGTCTATGTGCAAGAATCAATTTAATAGTTAATTTTATATTATCAATATGTTTACGTATTCAAAAAATTTTCGATATGTAAGCGGAGTTTCGAAATATACTACTGCGATGTATCCTACAGATATTCATATACTTTAACATATAACTGTTTTAGGACTAATGAAATTATTCGATATATGCGGACGTTCGATATATCCGAGTTCGATATAAGCGGATTCCACTGTATTTAAAATAGTAAACACTAGTTATTTAAAATTATAATACTAACTCTAAATAACGACTAGGCTTGGTCATTTTACAAAATGAATAATTATTTCCAAAAAGACATAAGTATTTTTTTAGATAAAGGTAATTTTTTTTAATATCTTGTTAATTACATATTTTATTTAGTGATTTAAGTCATTCATTTAAACTATTTATATACTGTAACAATTGTTCTTCTAAACAAAACAACTTTAACACTGTTTTTGTTGTTTTATGCTGTCTTAATTTATGCGTTTTTTATACATTTAAGGGTGTCTCAAGACAGGTTTATCTGGGTCGGAATAGTATACAATCTATATGTTACTATGTTTTTTATGGAACACTACTTCTAGGATAACTATTTTAGCTAATTGTAATATAAAAAATCAATAATCTTCAGAAAGGTTAAAAAAATCAAATTTCTAAGTAGGGCCTACTAGAGTATTATTCTTATTATAAAATTCGAACTTGACATTATATTAAAATATACAATCGTAGAAATTTTAAAATGTAGAGCATACTATATATCACCGTTTGCCAAACAATACTATTTTTAAATACCGTTTATTTATTTCCGTAAAAATAACTCAATTATTGTATGACCATGATCTAGGTTTACTACATACAATATAATTCCTATCAACAATCAAACTAAGCAATGTTTTCAAACAAGCAATCTGAGGAAATTATATTTTGATAATATCAATAAAAAAGATACGCGGAGAATACAGGTCCCTAAATTGTATTATATAACGAATTGTGCATAATTCAATTTTAAAAGGAAGCAAAAATAATAATGTTATAGCTTACTATTAATACTACGTAGTGAACACACCATTTCAGTTTTTGTTTCAATTATTTCGATTGTTTCTGTTTTAGATTGTAATAAAAGTAGAGTTCAATATCCAGAAAAAAATGATTGAATTGTATATATATTTTTGCATAGTAATTGTTTATCATTTAATGACATTGTTTACATTTGAATCGGTTGATTAAATGACTGTTCTTAACTAATTTTGAATTATTTATATATAGTGGTGCTTCCTATACAAAATTTCAATATGCATGTTGAACATTTGTAAACAGTGACGTTTTTCTTCATATTTTAATGATTTGTTTTTTGCATAAAATATTTACCGTATATATTATGCGCATAACTTTTTATTTCTGCATGTTAGCTACCCACTACTTAAATATTCGTCTAGTAGGCTAGTGGGAAATCACCTTATTTTGTAAATTTATATGAAACAATTGCCTCAAAAAAATTAATAAAACTTATGATAAAATAATTTATAATAATAAGATTATTTGATAATTATTATCATTATAATAATAATTGTTTATAATTATTTTTATCATTATTTCATCGTTGTTATAATAATATTATTATATTTGGGTAATAATAATTGTGAAATTATTTCAGATTATTATATTGTAGTAGGGCCTATAACTATTACTAAAAATCACTAAGGGATTTTTGCTCCATATTCTAGCATCAAGTGTTTTAAATACCAGAGTACTCCTGTTTTGGAAACGATAATAATATGCATATGTAGGTAGATACTAACGTAATCTGCATGGCTTTCAACTTATCAATCGTTTTCAGATGCTGACACTGATCGATGACTTTCCTGTCATTCCACTAGTTCACAACACACCGCACGCTACAGTTTCTTCCGGGTTCGCTACCATCCAGTATTTTATCAAGTCGATATACTCAAAATTGTGTTCTAATAAAATCCAACAGCGCTCGTAATATGATTTTTTTTGCAGACAAACACTGATTATCGTCCCTTTTGCCTTTTCTCCTGTTCTAACTTTACAGTCCGCAATTTACGAAAGGTTCCCTGACCTCTTTACACAGAGCAAGTCAAATTGTGGTTGGGCGAAGAAAAGTAAATCCCTACGTCAGCTTTCCAACAGACATCGGAAATTCGTCGGATAACATGAGGGAAAGGCTTATCAACTCAAAAAGTGGTTCTGAAATAAGTTTTGTTTAGCTGACTGCTACATATAAAATATTATAGTTATTAATCTACCCTACTTTGCTGATTGGTGTATTGGAAAACAATGACTTTGTCAGTTTGGCTGTAGTAAATGTATTATATCCTATCTGTACAAATTTTGTAATGTAAATTTTTATTTTTTAAACCTTACAGATATATTTATTTATTTTTAAATATGTGAATATTTTGATTAAGTTTTTGATCATTCTGACAAATAGGATCTTCTTGCGTAATTTTCAAATTAAATGAATGCTAAACTAACGATAAACATTTCATATCAATCCGCTAATTACTGTGGACCAAATTTGCATATAAAATGACTAATTCTTTATGAGCTAAATAATTAGAAAATATATATGTTGACTTGAAGTGAAACTGCATATATTTATAAAAAACAAAGTTTTCAAAATTTTTCAAGAGTTTATATATATATATAATATAAGTAAAATAAATATCTAAATTGACGTGAATGTTACATATTATATAGAGATATTGTTTTACTTATTATTGGATATTTATTTTATTTATGCGTAAAGCTATGTTCTTGTAACTGATATGACTATTACAATTGATTATATACATTCAAATTATCTTCCATTTGTGCTCAAAAGTACTTGTTAATAACAGAAAGCTTTGTTATAGTCTATACCATTGTTATTTTCGTAATATATAAATGCGGTGATAGTTTTTAGCATTTGTGATTACTTCCTTTTGGTTCGTGCATGTACGGTGACGACACATTGAACTTCATATCGGCTATGACCTTGCCGTCTTCCACAACTATGTACATCATTTTTAAAATAGCTTTTGATTGTACATTAAATATAGAAAATATTATTTTAAAGGCAAATTTTTATTTTTTGCTTACTACATTAGTATACAAACCCAAGAAGATATATATATGAACACTTTTGAAACTAATAAACGTTTATATTAAAGTCCTTATTTGTTTTTCTTAACAATTTAAAATAGCGCAAAAAAATATATACATAACGTCAATATTTAAAAAAATCTACATTTCTATTATCAATTTATTTTCAAGAAGACGGGTTATTAAAATGTTATATAAATTTTTTAAGCACTTTTCGTAGTAAAATGTTCCATAACATTCGATCATATCTATAACAAATATATTTATAATATTCAGATCGCAAAAAAACTATATATTTTAAAAAAATTAATGTAAGTGTTTCAAAACGTACAATATCTTCCAATAATGCTTTTTTTCATTTAGCATAAAAAAACATTAAAAAGTTGTTTGATGACATATATTAATACAAATTACAGTTGATGATGAGATGAAATACAGTCCTAATTTATTAAACAAGAGTAACTTGTTCGCATACAGTTCCCATACAAGGTCGATAATAGTTGATCGGTTAAATTAACACCTAGCTCACTTGATCGTCGTTCGTATCGATAGTTTCTGGCTATTGATACACAAGTCGTTCATTGCCAGGTAGTGCTCTTAAGTTATATTAACCACATCACTATTGTGCATTATCAACGTTACTAATTAAATAATATTTTTTTAATCTTTTGAGCATAGCCATGGAGACTGAATATAATGTATTTATTATCTTTGTATAACCAGTTCCAACGTTACTTATTGATTGGCTCTGATTGTTTAATGCATTTCAATATTTATTTTCATAAGATATTCTGCAAGTATTTTGAGACTTCAATACTAGTTATCCAGACTAACACAATAGCCTTTTTCAAATAAATTGGCATTGACCAGGAGACAAATAACAATCAGCTTACTTTTTGAAAGATGCTCGGCATTGGGTTCATTTACAATGATATCCGTCTCATTACCATAATAGATTTCTTTGATTATCAAATAACCCTTTGAAGAAATGTTGATTCGACCTCGCTTTATTCGAATGAACATTTTAAATTACCAACGTCCTTTGAGCAGTATAGCGACTATTCATCCAAAAATAGGTTTGTATTTGGAATAAATAGAGAACATATGATCCGTAGTTAAAAGCAAAAACTCACTTGATTTTGTAAGAAGGTATCTCAAGTTTTTTTTTTAATTGAGTGGCATTTTTTCTGAACATTTTAAAATTATGAAATTAAAGATGGCGTTCACAATGGCCGCCAATCACTAATAATGAAATATATTTGCGAGTACGTGTTATAAAATTACAACTAAAGTGTCTTCATACATATGTTTTCTGACACAAGAAATCTAATGAAATCATTAAGGTATTTTCCACAGTTAGTGTCTGACATGGAAATGCTCGACATGGTGGAAACTGAAATCAATAACCCATCTAACAGCCCATCTGTGCTGGCACAACATGTTACATGTGCATACAAGGCGACTGATCGGCAGGTCACCTATGAAACAAAAAATGAGAATGTTGCTTTCAAACACCGCACTGAGACTCCCCTTACTGTCGGTTTAGCTCCGGATGTCCACAAAAAACAGGTCCAAGGCCCTAGTCAAGACATTAACAAAAACTAGACCTCACTGTCCTGTACAACAAGGTAATGGAAATAGAAACTGCTATCGAAAATGTTGTTCTTGTAAGGATGAAATCCTCCAAAAAAAGAAAAGGATACGGCAGGAATTATTGGCTCTTTGGACTTCTTAGAAGGTAAAGTAGAAATAAAATCAAGCTCTCTGTTGTCTCCATCTGGTTCCAAGACAAACGTTGGTCCAATTGTACCACCACTAATACGATTTCCATCAACAAAGTACGACACCCTATTTACAGGTCTGATGAAAGCATGTGCTATCGCCACTCATGCTATGGGACCAGAATCTATCACATTCGTGACTATTTATCTTCAGCTATGTGACATGGCTATAAAGTTGAGTATGGCCGGAGCGTGGAGACATCAAGAAGCAGTTCTTGTTTCGACCTGGTGAGCTACACATTATTTTTGGGCACTGGATGCCTTCGTAAATATGTGGAAGGGAGTGGTATTGACCAAGCATGTGTCGAAGCTGGAATTTACTCACCTACAACCGTAACACAAATACTCAACGGAAAACACAAGTATCGAGAACTGGAAGCTCATACAGTTAACTTACTTGTTTTGTACAGCTTGTACTACCGATATTTTTGGTAGATTTTGTTGGCAAAACTAAATACTCGTGCATGCTTCAAAGCATTTATGTTTTGTGATGATGAGTCAGTGGATGCACTAGCAATGCTGGGGAATGACATTGATTTTCCCATCGATGTATGCTCTTAGTTGGAACGCTTTGTATGTATTTTGTACACAAAAGTGTACACACAGTCGAATCGTGAATCAAATCGTGCAAATCGAATCTAATCAAATCAAATCGTGAATCGAATCGAATCGTAAACTTGATCGTGCAGTCGAAGAAAGAAACCAACCACCAACTTCTGGTTCACTGGGCTTACATATTCGTCGGGCACATTACATAACCATGATTTGGAGAATAACCATGCTTGGGAAACTTACCCATGCCTACCAGCACCAGCAACTGCATTTGGTTGGACATTTGATGCAATTTCAAGTCACTTCTCTCTAGTTCACTGTTTGAATTCACCAGCTTCTGAAGCAGTACTGAACCTTATAACATGTGGGTGCAAACGTGGATGCGAAGAAAGATGTAGCTTTCGCAAAAACAATATCCCATGTACAGAACTTCGTGGATGCTTGGTTTTTAGCTGCAACAACAAAAATGTCTAACTATAGAGATAAATGAAGACAGTGAAAATTGAAGTCTTACTCTGACAATGTTTGTTACTTAGACTATGCTTATTATGACAACATATTTCTTTGTTACTATAACATTCACACATTTATAATAAATTAAATATTCCTAATACCTGCGTTTCTAGTTAGTTAAACTATAAAATAATATACTTTTCTCAATATTTGCAATTTTGTGTTTTGTTTTTTTCTTAAATTTGATCATTTCATTTACACACTTTATTTGTAATTTTATAACATTAACTCTCGAAATATTGCATTATTTTTGCTTGGTTGTCATTTTGGACGCCTTGGATTTCATTCCTTTAAAATGTTCAGTAAAAATGCCACCCTATTATTTTAAAGCTTATGATACCTTAAGGAGTTCATTAGATTCCTTGTCTCAGAAAACATATATGTATAGACACTTTATTTGTAATTTTATAACATGTACTCGCAAATATATTTCGTTATTAATGATTGGCGGCCATTTTAGACGCCAACTTGGATTTCATACTTTTAAAATATTTTATAAATTTTATACATTTTCTAAAGCTTATGATACCTTTTTACAAAGTAAGGTAAGTTTTTGCTTTGAACAAAAAAAAGACATGAAATTACAAATATGCCTACTGCACACTATAACTATCGTTCAATATACAAGACATTCTTGAACTTTTAACATTTGGATTGACTTATAATACAAAATGGCTATACACAGTGATCGTGATGCATGACAGTCCGATAACAGGTAATTTTACAGATTTCATGACAGGCAATATGACAGGAAATAAGACTATGGTAATATTACAGGAAATATTAGTATCGGGTAGGCCTAAAGTTAATTATTAATAATATGTGTCTATAATATATATCAATATAATCATTTTTCATTTATTGTTATTATAAAACCATTGGCTTGACCTATAAAAGCTCAAGGCAATCGAATGTGACGTATAAATCGATATCGAACTGCAACCGATTACATAGACGGACATAATTCCATACAGTTTTGGCCAGAGTATACTCAGAGTAAATTTTATTAAATTTTGATGAGGTCATGTAATAATGTACGGTTCAGCTGCGATTAAAAATTACCTATAATAACATTAATTTTATTACGCATTTTTAATATTGTAACTTATAAATATTCCTATTCGATAAATATTGAAATATAAGTAATTTTATATAATTTATAATCCTATATCTTTTGATAAAGGTTTTGATGAAATTGATAAAAATTAAAATTTTTATCTTATTTTATCCGTTATAAACCGTCGTTAATTGAAGACGTAATTAGACGGACTTCTCCAACACAAGTTACAATTTGTTGTAGACTAAGTAACGCTCAATATTTTCTCTACAAGCCGCTTCCCGATTCGATGAGGAAACAGCGAAAGGAAACCACGAGTTCCAATATTTTGTTCAGCTTATCCTTGCTATATCTTTCGACACAGGACAGCTGTAATTCAGATTTTTTCAAGCGGCATTTATTTCTGATCGCTATTGATACTTCATTCTTCCCTCTTATTTCATGGTGTTACTCTAATTGATGCTCTTTTCCTTTCTATACATTAACTATTTGCAAAGTGATCATTTTTACTTTTTTACCTGTCAAAAATGTTATCATTATCTTTAGAAATAGCTCTGTTTACTTGAATTAACAATTTATAATAGAATTGTTATGTGTTAATTTTTAATTAAACTAAATAGTTTAATAAATTACTTAATGAATTGTCTAATCAATTCATAAAATGAATTAACCCTTCGTACGTAGACATACTTTTTAGGGTTTGGTACGTGGAGGGCTGGGTTTTTTACCCCCCTGGAAAATCAAACTTCCTATCGTGCGATTAATCTGAAATTTTGTTAACAGATACCTCCTAAGGACTTGTCATGCGATTTTTATTTTCATAAATATTAATCGATTGGTATCATTTTTATGACTTGACTACGTCATAAATTCCAGTTAGGAAAAATACAGGAAAATGACCATATATATGCTATATATTGACCAATATATGCTATCACTTTTGTTCAATCCAACCAATTGACTTCATTCTGTTTGTATCTGGTTCCAGATCACAATATCTATATTTTTTGATATATTTTTATAAGTATACTACTTATATAAATAAGCTATTAGTAGTATAAATGCTATTTTAGTATTATTTTAAAGTACTTGTTATTTTATTAAATCATTTTATTATTTAAGTTAAATGGATATAATTTACAATAAACTTATTTTTTCTATTCATGTTGCAAGTTTTAGCTCCTAATAGCATATCGGCAAGCATGAAAACCCATGGGGTGAATAAAACAGATCAATAATAACACCTTTTTTTATGGTACGTAAAAATATTCAAAATTATATTTTTAGTTAGATAAAAGTATTTTAGCCACTGAGAAAAAAATCAAGATCGTACATTATAGTTAAATCAAAAATTTTCAAAAAATTGGCATACCCATTTTTTAAATTTATATACGCATTTATTTTTAAACTTTATTAGTTTTTTTACAACATTTTGAAATTTAGAAACATTTGATTTTATTATTTATAATCTACATCTATCTTTAAAATGTATATACTTTAATGGTTTAATTATAATTTATGATGGGAATAAAATGGAGACGCTTATAGCTGGAAATCATACGTTTATATTAGTTATTATTTATCCCACAGTATTATCCTATGCTTTATACACTATTGTACAAGTAATTAAAATAAAATGTTATTTAATCTAATAAATAAATCGTTTAATTTTAATCTTTCAAAAAAGGAATTTATCTTAAATAGACTGTATTATTAATTGAAAACCACATATGTCTTATTAAGTCCCCATAGAGTTAAACGTGTATTGAATTTTAAATGACGACTACGTTTTTTGCCATTTTTATAACTTTCACAATTAGTTAGGTAGGCCCTATAACTTATGCCATTTTTTACGATAAAATTTAAGCGCGTTTGTTTCAATTTGTTGTGCAATAAATGGCAACTTTCAAAACAACCAATTAATTGCAACTTTTGCAATTATTTCATGATTTAATTGCAATTTCAGAAACTTTTACATATTTTCGCAACTCGGGCTGTGTTACTTGTGTTGGCGAGAGGAACCTCGCACTGGTTGGCGGCAATGACGTTACTGTTTCAACTTCTCTTCCAAAAACACTTTTGTTCGTGCCCCTTATTTATTTGTAATAACTAAAAACATATTTAGCAAATATGAAAATAAATAAGGTTTAACGTCTATGATGTAATTAGGAAGACACCTTATTGATAATGCGGCAAATAATGAACCAAAATGTTCAAAAATGTTAATATCATTCGATAACTACAAAATTCTTAGAGGCCCTATGTCATAATTGTTTTGTAGACGACACCCAAGGTTTTTTGCCGGATTAATATTCTTACGATAACATATGGAATATTAAACAAAAACGCAGTTAGTACAAAACTTAACCAAACTTAATGATTAATTCAAAAAAATTTTTTTTACTGAAATCAAGATAAAACCTTATATAGGCCTACGTATTATTTTCGTTTATTTTGAACATTGATGCAAATAGATTTTATTTTAAAACAATTTGAAGATCTTCTTTTCTAAATTAGATAAATTAAACTATAAGTCTTACCCATAGTTACGTAAAAATAATTATTTGTAAACATTTGATTCCTGAAAACATATTAACAACTGAATCATGTTGTCTATATTCATTTTCAAATTATATTTTGGCAAACTTTTTGAATTACCGATTAAAAATCTAATTAATCATAAAACCTAAAAATTTATAATAGGGCTAGACCATATAGAGATATAAATAGTAAAGTAGAGATGGCAAGCCTATTAAAATCAATCGACAATTTAGTCGGCGCAAAGAAATCCCCACATGTGAGCACTATTAAGTATATTAATATAAATAAATACATCTAATAAATACACAACAAAATTGTTATGTATTCTAAAAGATGTAGTAAAATAGGTACGTTGCCCATAGACTAGAAATATCATAACCTTTGAAATTTAGAGTATACGTTGTTGTGTATTTATTAGATGTATTTATTTATATTAATATACTTAATAGTGCTCATATTCAGCCGCTGTCTAATAAATGAGCTGGATGTGAACGCTATAACTACAGCTGTGGGTATACCACTATATATAGTCACCTACACTTTTTGCATTATGAAGGCAAAGTTAAACTAATTCATTTGGTACTACCTAGAAAAGTAATTATGCTAAAATGTAAAAAAAAATCAACTCAATCAATGATATACTTTTGTATTACAGCCCATTAAAAAATATTTTAAATTAATTTTATATACCCGTTTCGAGATCAAATTTTTTTCAAAACTTTTATTTTAATACCAGAGGATACCTGCAAGACTACATTGTAAGTCGTCAGAGGAATAGTTTATAAAAATCACGATGGTTTGGCGATATAATCGGTCATTTAAAATAGTGGATATTCAGTATTACGGAAAGAAATTGTCTCATATATGAAATTTTTCATACTAGGTAGCTGTTGTGGAAATGTGTAAAATATTAATTTAAGCTAGAAGCGTATTTTTTTTCAAAACATGTTCAAATGGCGATATTTAACAATGCACCAAATAATATTAGATAACGGCAATTCACAACAGATACATAACCTTTATTAACAATTCAATGTTGTTTGGTATTAAACTATGCTTAAAATTCTGAATCCCATTCTTTACAATTAAATATACGCTTAATATTACAAATAATTTATTATAAATTATGTTAGATAGAGTAGAACCATGAAAATTATTCAAAATATGCTGTATTATTTTCGCCAAATTGTCAAGACGTAAAGTGAATTTGGAAGTGTATAGTATTATGAATGATACCATGAGATTAGTATATGTAATGGAAAAAAAAGTATAGCAGATCAGAAGAAATTGCAGTAGTTGCCACAGATCCATTTGATTAATTGGTATAAGTTATATTGCTGTTATAAATTGAATATTCAATTGTGGAAACAAGGCTCAAATTAAACGTACACATTTTATATTTAAGCTTGATTACCGAGTGAAATCTAAACTTACTACTATAAAGAAGTATCACTACACATAATTTACGTAACTAAGAAGCATAATTAATTGTAATACGGAAAATCGCCCTTTTTGTTGATAATTATTAGTTAGTTATAGAAACTGAAATAATTATACTGAAACCATACAAAAGGATAATGTTGTATACATCTAATGTTCCCAAAAACTAATTTTATTTTAATGCGTTACATATAATCCTAGGAATATTTCAGAAACAGTGCTTACATTGTTTTAAATGGTTAAAAATATTAACTATGATTTTTCCAAAACTATTTTGAATAATACGAAATCACAGAAAATTAGCAAGATTTCTATAAAAAGATACAATTTTATTCAAACAAATGATATTGTGTAACTATTGTATAATACAAATGCATTGCAAAGGATGAATTAATAGAAATATAGTCAACAATATATAATAACAATTAATAAATTCACAGCCGTACATAATTTGTTTAAGTAAATAAATTTACTTTTACAAAATATTATATAATTAGAAAATATATTAGTATATTTGAATATTAGTATATTTACTAATTTATTATATTTGAATATTAGTATAACTACTAATTTAGTTTATTTGAATATTAGTATAAATTGGTATACTTGTTAATATAGAATATTTGATTGTTCGTATAAATTAGTACAGTAAATAATTTAGTGTATGTTAGCATAAGTAATGCATAGTTTTTTTATGGGAAAATTGTTTTATCAACATAATAATAAATAGTTAATTGTAGAAAACGATTCCCAATTTCAATTGATTGTTTTCAATGTAGACAGTGAGCGGTCCAGATTTAACTGTCGATCTGCCAAACACTGTCGATACATGGGCCAAATCATCCTTCCAGATAAACTCGCCTGGCTTGTTAAATGTGTGTTCAATATCATTAGAGCCAATATTCCCTCTGGAGGACTTTATAATGAAGCTGAACCGCTTCGTGATTGGCCACAGCCGTGCTTGATTATTGGCGTCATTTTCCGTCCTACATCGAAGAGCTAGAAACTTTTGCCAGCTCTCGTAGTCACGATATCCGGTCAGGTAGAGGTTGATACGATAGGTGTAACCCTGAACCATGTGGGGTGAGATAATTAGACTTATAAATGATAGATTCACTTAGTACAAAATTCGTACAGATGTATAGCTAATTTTGAATGATTTAGAATTTGAACTAGAATTCTACTTAAAAATATAATTCTAGTTTTATAGTTTGTTAAAGTTTTTAGAATTCTAAAATGTCTATATAATATATATGTTTACAACTACATCTCAAATAATTAGTATGTGCAAAATGAATCCCTAATTTTAAAGTCCAGTTGAGGCAATTTCAACTAAAAGTTTGGGATTGAAAATAAGTCTGGTTTTACCAAAATTCTGGTTTAGTCAGTAGACTGCATATCATATAATACTGAATGTGAATGCATGATACTGCCAGAAATGGCCCTCTGTAGTTTTTGATTGATGCTCCTTTGGTTTCTTTGAATCTTCTTCCAACTTATTTTTTTGCTTCAAGGTCAACCTGTTACCTTTGATAACTGCTTCCTACTGAAATCATTAATTTCTGCACCTGCATTTATTATGTCGTCATTCACAATTCTAATATAATAAATAAAAACGTAATTTTTTTCGATTGGATTTGCTTTATCAAGGAATTGTATTTTATATTACAATAACTTAATGAAACATATTTTGAATTAATATAAAAACATTTAAATTACTAAATTTGAATAAAATATAACTATAAGAATAAAATATTATGAACTGAAAATACAAAAGAACTAACCAATCTAAATCAGTAGAGTTTATGGTGTATAAAATAATGTAGGAATTTATTAAATATAATTTCGTTGCTGCCCTGTCATCCAGACATTCCAACGTGGTGTCATTGTAATGGATCCAAGAATTGTTATTAAATATTTAAGTAGTATAATGTCCACTGTTAATTACTACTAATCACTGTTAATACTACTTTTATATTTTATAATAATCCTTGGACCATTAAAATGACACCACGGTTGAATGTCTGGATGACAGGACAGCAACGAAATTATATATAATAAATTTCTACATTATTTTATACACCATAAACTCAACTCTCCTGATTTAGATTGATTAGTTCTTTTGTATTTTCGGTTCATAATATTTATGCTTATAAAATTATTTTATTATTTTAATTTAGATGTTTTCAATTTAAATGTTTTTACATTAATTCAAAATATGTTTCATTGAGTTATTGTAACATTTTAAAAAATACTAGAAAAAGCGAAAACAGTAGGGGAAAATGCTTTTTTATTTGTTTATTATATTAGATTTATATATTAGCATATACTTGATCACGCCTTTGTGTTGTTTTTAAAAATAATAAAGTCCTTCACAATTCTAAATACTACAAGAGTTTCTTCAGCAAGTAAATCTCCATGAGTAGCTAGCTTAGTCTTATTGATTGAAAACCCTTATTCTGGTGCTGCATTATCATGGCTTGTTGTCAGCAAACATTTGACCATGGATGTTAAACATATGGTACTTCAGTTGACCAATTTTATTTTTCATATTTGAAACCTTCGTCCAGTGTATATCTAACCTTTTGTTAAAATAAAATTCAAGACTAAACTTTTCGTGAACATTGTGAACATTATGTCCTTCAAAAATGTCATCAGTATTTAGAACTAATGATGAAAGAGCTTAATCACACTTGAATTGCTTCCATTCCCTTCGAATATTATCACTAGCTTTCTGCTGAGTTAAAAGACTCACTAAAAACATTTGGGAGAATTTTTTTAGAGGTTCCAATATGTTTAATGGCAGTTAGAAATACTGATTAGTGTTTTAGAATAATGGATCATTTTCTGTAAATCCTACAAATCTATAAAACACTTTAAAATTAAAAATGGCAAATTTAATGATAATTTTAAAAAAATGATTTTATGATATTGTAATATTCTAAGAGGCCTGTTATGTAGAACTAAACAAGTATGTAAAAATACCAGAAGTCTATGAATGACAATAGTTTTATGTTGTTGTAGCTAATGCATTCATTATATCAACATTAAGTATCACCAATAAAAATATAGAATGTAAAATGGCAGAAAATGTGGGTATATAAGTCTGCTTTAAAGGACTTTCAAATGAATTTAGACATGTTACGTACCCTGTGGAGAGAGAGATAGCAATTACCCCTAAATAGTATTTCATACTTTGCATTGTCTGATTTTACAAAAATTTATTAGATAATGAAGTAAATAAGGATACATAAAAGTAGGATCACCTATGTCTGATCCAGTGATCTAAATACCTAAAAAAATTACTTTTGGTTAAGTAAATAAGTTTATTTTAATGTTAAGATAAAAGTATAGGTTTTAAATGCACTACTACTATCTTAAAATTAATATATAAATTAAATTCATATTAAAATTATTAAAATATCAAAATTAAATTAAAGACATGTTTTTTATATAAATAAAACCTTTTCACTCAATTCTGGCTGTGATCGAAAATTTTAAAAATCTCATGCGTCTGATCATAATCCAATCAATTTTTTTAATTGTGTACATATAGTTTTCATCAAATAAGTGTTTATAAATAACATTGCAAGTCAATCAGTTATTGTCTTTATCTTATGGACATAACAGATGTAGCCTACCATTAAATTTTTTTACAATATAGCAATAATAGATATGCTTCAGGGGCTTTTGTGACAGTACATCATTGGTGCTTAGAAAATTTCAGATGCAACCTCTGTAAAGTAGATGTATTAGTAATACTAAACTGCTTTAGAATTTTGATCTGCTTAATTTAAGTGAAAATTTATTAAATAAGATTTTTTATTAATTTTATAAAATTCATAAACATGTTTTAGTATCAATATTAACAATAATAGGTAGGAATAGATTCAAATTCACAATTTCATACAAATAAACATTTTTAATTAATAGAACAAATATTTGAACAATATAGGCCCTATTAAAATAAAATATGATGTTATATTGGTTTTAAGTAATAACATATAAAACTTATCAATTGATTTTAGTCTTTATTCAATATATTACTTAAATTAAAATTTCATAATAGTTTGTGTGAGCTACATAACGAAAATCGACACATCACCAAATGGTAGTGAAAATGTATTATTAGACCAAAAAACTGTTGAAATATATCAACATGTTTTATCAAGAGAAAATTATGTTTTATAGCCAAGTAAGGAAATAATATTTACTGTGGTAACATTTCATCTTATTCAATTATCTGCATTATGACAATTCTATAAAATAGATTATATTATTAATTATATTATCGAAATTTTTGGCCAAATGCAGTTATCTAAGTTTGGAAGATGCTTTTATCATTGTGGTTTAGGAAATACTAGCTTTCTTATTGCAATGAAACCATATGCTAAAATTTTAAAACATAACCAAAGAATGCTAAACAATCAATAAAATATAAAGCAATTTTAAATTAAATAGTACATAATATATTTTAGATGACGGTTTCTAAATAACATACAATACATATTTAGATAAGTGATATGAATCAGTAATTGTATAGCATACCTGTCTATCCCGATAAAGTTGAGGTGCATTAAGACCGCAATGCATTTTACCATCTGCTGCATTTTTATACATTTCCAGTATATTATCAATAGTCCATTCATAGACACAATTGTCACAAGGAGGTTTAACTGTAGGTGGTAGTTTAACTAGTGTTGCCTTATAATTAGGTACCTTTGTATGTTTTGGTGATACTTTCAATTCCTTTTGATGTGGATTGTGACCTGAATTTAGAGTCTTCAAAAAATCTGTTTCCATTAGTGGTTTTATATGGTCTACAAAAAAGCATACACAAGTAAAATAATAAGACATTAAAAATTATATAAATATTAAATAACAACATATCAACATGTTTTAACAAACTCCATACATTTTTAATTGTTACATATAAATAACCTTACCATAAATTTAGGATAATTGTAATTTTACAACATTTAGGTAATTATGATTTAATTAAATAATTCCCCTATTATTTATGATTTAAAAAAAATAAAAACCAGTTCAATGTGTGCTACAATTATATAAACATTTGAACAATTAATAAAAAAAAAGTTTAATTTTCTTTAAACATTAAATGTCTCAATTATTATAGATCATGCACGAGATTATGCCTAAAAACGTCACATATACTGCCTACCTGTCAACCTAGTAGAGTGAAAATCCGTGGCACTTTTTGTTTGGATGAGCACCCAGTGTGTGGGGTTAGGGGGCTCTGCCTTTTTAACATATTTTTCATTTAGCTTGTGGATAGTCAAAATATGTTTCATAACACTCTGTCATCACATCAACAACTTTGTTTTTTAAACCATTTTCAAAAATTGGCCCCAATTTTGATTTTAGAATATTTTCAATTTAAAATGTTTTTATCTTTCAAAAATTAAATACAAAATTAGAAGTCTGGTGTCAAATAAATTATTTTGTAGCCAATGAATTCAAAGATTTCAATATTTTGTATACTACTTTTATATATTTATTGTTGAATATTTAAGGTATGTAAAATTTATAATGGTAGCCAAGAAACTTATAATTTTCATATTAAAATTACAAAAATGTATTTTAATTTATCTTAACATACTAATAAAAATGTATGAAAATTTGTGAAAATTTTAAATAACAGACTAGCATTTTTCAAATTGTTATTCAGTATAATGGTGACCATTATAATAATGTTAATGTGATACAATTTAAAAATATTTTCTAAAATTAGACTAAATAGAGTATTCTGGCAATTCGAAATTCCTATAAAAAATAACTATTTTCAGTAAATATACAAGACATTTAAATTAAAATGACTGTTTTATAATACATCCTATAATGTATAAAAACTTAATTATAAAAGTATACACTAGGCAAGTTATGCAGAAGCGAAAATATTACATATAAATTATTTTTTTAAGGGACAGGTCGATCATGAGGTGGAGTTATTGATAAAAGTTTAAAAGCTTCTATTTTATTATTATTTAAATATTTAAGAACAGAAGCATGATTCATAATTAACATTTAGATCAAAAAATTATAACTGCCCCCTTTTCTATTTTATAAATTTTCTGCATATAGCATTATTATGGCCCAATAAAAATAGGAAAAGTGGCAATACTGAAAAAATTAAATATAGATGTACAATATTATAGACAATACTCATATTATAATATTATTTATAATTTCAAAAGCAGATTGTTTACAAAGATTTAAATTCTAGCACTAGCACTATATGTATCAAAATGTAAGATGTAGCTGAAAAAATACATTTATAATTTTTTCTCTATGTAGAGGCCAACTCCACAAATTCATGACATTATCCATACGGACACAGTTGCCGTATTACAATTTTTTAAAACCCTAATCAAACCCAACAATATTAGTTTCATATTGAAGGGCATTATGTTGGGGAACTGTCCTGTAAATATCAGCATCTAAGTTAGATGGTATTTTTCCAACATGCGATTGAAGTGCTAAAAACTGACAAAAAATGCATGTTGCCTATTGGTATTACAATGAAGGCACTGTGTTTATTAGGTCACAGCTATTGTTAATTCGAAATATTGTTTATTGAATTTATATGTTTGTGTTGCCACAAATGGCCTGATCGAAAATAATATAATTTTGTGTACTATTAACTGATTACGATTTTATAACAGGCCGCAAAGAATTGGCACACTAGTGTATTGATTTTAAAGCAAAATCAATAAGAGAAACTAAGCGTAGCATTCTGAGAAATTCTATTGGCGATTGTGCTAATAGATTTGATTTCTACATACATAGTAAACAGGCGACTGTTTCACGGCAAATAAGAATCAGATTCAATCAAATATCGTGCTATTTTACTGGTAAGTGTTTTGTAACTTATTTTGTAAGATAAATGTATCTACTTCGTCACGCCATCATCTATATGCT